>CM042975.1:33656749-33959249 GCA_023678885.1 Pogostemon cablin
AAATTTATAAATATGAAAAGTGAAAGCCAAGTTTGGCTAAAAAATGGAGTATATGAATTAAAGATGTTAATATGGACAAAAGAGTAATCAATAAGAATGAAATGTTTAATATAAACCATAAGGATAGTCGAATCCCTTCGAATTCAAATAGGACAAAAATGGTATGATTAATGTAGCTTACGATAATGTTAAGTGATGCTGAGAGAGAAAGAAGCAACAATAAGCACAATTAAAAGTAGAGTAAAGATACGATATGCCTCAGAATTGCATAATATCAGCAGGGCACAAAGGCCAATCTGTCCCGAAAGATGGTGTATTTTTATCAGAAATTTCTTCACAGGCAAAATAAATAAAAAAAATAAATAAATAATGTATTTCTCATGGCCAATCCCAAGAGTTCATGGCGAGAACTCGCTCGCCAAGGCGATAGGATATGAGACCGCCTCAATTCCAATTCCTTGGATGAGGCTTTTTGTAGCGACGACTAAACTCCTGAGTCATACGAACATTGAACAAAGCTCGTCCCAGTTTCTGGGGATCGCCGCACCTTATAATCATACCATAAGACTTCGATTTGTTGAGAAAGGAAAAAGGTATACGGCGGTGATTAAACCCTAGGAGCAGAACCACGCGTTTTATAGACTCCATTGAAATTTTATCAGCCGTTGATTCTGATCCTGCGGCCCATATTCATTTGCGGCTGGCCCTAAAATAACCATTTTCTGTTTCCTTCTTGCTAAGCCTAAAAAGTAAAAATCCCTATTGGGCTGGGCCAATTATACTCTCAGCTCTTAATCATAACCGTTCCATATTCAGCCCAGAACATAACAGAACAGAAGAGAAGAGAGCTTGGACTGAGAATGGAGAGCAGCGAGCATCAGATACCTTCTCCTTCTGGTTACCAGTACCACCAAGTTCCAATTGCCAAATTCATGAAACTCTCTCTCTCTCAACCTCATTCTTGGCTGGTTCGATTCTATTTTAATTATTTAAATTTTTATCTGCCTGTCTGTCTGATTATAGGATTCTCTCTTTCTTTCAATCAATCATATGATAATCATTGGAACAAAACTTCATTATTGTAGATTCCCATCTCCGATCCGATGCATGTATATATTATCTTGGTTGAAAATGAATATTGGAGTTGTCATCCATGTTCTAGCTATAGAAAACCCTACATTCTAGTATTGAGAAGTAAATACACACATACTATATATGATATGTGTATGTGTGTGTGTGTATGCAACACAGATCTAGAAATTCAATTCAATGATACCATAGTGGTCAGGAATGCTGTATTGTCACTCAATGAGCTGGTTTCTTTTCTTTGTAACTTTACGTGCCTACCTTCACATGCCTCGCATTTCGGCCAACTCAATGGCCTCTCTCTACTTTGAACGGGAGGAGGATTCCTTCAGTTTTTGTCAATAATGCCTTTTTCGTGCCTTATTCTTTGATACATATCTACTTCCTTTTCAGCTTCATAATTGCATTCCTTCAACGCTTTCATTAATGATTTCACATGCTCTTTTACCACTTGCCATGGATCTTTTCTTATTATTTCTCTTCTTCTTTGTTTATATTCCTGACTCTGCATTCAAAGTTCAAACTCCCTGATCCTCTCATGTTCTCCATATTCAACTATGTGTTCTCTGATACTACATTTTTAGATTTCATAATTTTTCAAATTTATATTTTTATGCGACTGAAACAAAAATGAATAAGAAAATGTTGGGTGAATTAAGATTAATGAAATCTGTTGGTAAACTGCGTCACCAAGGCTTTTTGAATTATAATCTTGTCACCAGTTACCTAACTTTTAAAAGTTATCATCATTGCACAGGTTTCATCTAGTACCTACATATATGTAATTGCGTCTATAGGTGTCTAATTGGAAATAATAAAAGGAATATTGAAGATGAATTTTTTGCCCATACTTGCATTCACATCCACATGAAAACAGGATATGTCAATAATCTTCCTTTTCCAAGGGATATAATTAATTTCCTCATTTAGTTTTTAATGTAAAGTAAAACCTCTTGGGAAGATATATTGCTCGTGGATGTAGATCCTTTTGCTGAGTATGTTACGAAAATTTTAATCCAAGTAACTTGTCTAATAAACCTCCACCCACATCCCTCCACCTTACCCTATCTTTAGTTCCATATATAGCTACTACGTAGAATATCACGTCTCTTTTTCTTTTCTTCTAGATGCTATGCTTTCAATTTTCTTACACCACTGCTCAATAATTCCAGTTTCATCAAAAGTTTTCCTGCTTATAATCCCCTTCTCTTTTTTGCTTTTCATATTGAAGAAGACTAGAGAGGTATACAAAAAGTCAGTATGTATGACTTCTGTGAGTTGGAGTTTCTTGTAGTTGTAGTGATCTATTGATGCTAATTCTTTTTTTGTTGAATCTTTGTGCTTTGTTAGTCAGTGTTTATGTCTAATATTCTGATTCAATTCTTTGTGGAATAAATTAATGTTGTTGATCATCAGGTCGCTGTTGTAGATTCATTCTAGCAATAGTGTGATAATGCCTCCATCAAATCCAAATACAAAACACGATGCAGGTGATGATGGTGAAGGTAGAGAAGAGTTTGTGGAGGTGGATCCATCAGGGCGATTTGGGCGTTACAGTGATCTTTTAGGGCATGGGGCAGTGAAGAAAGTGTACCATGCGTTTGATCAACAGGAAGGGAGAGACGTGGCGTGGAACCAGGTGCGGCTCAGGAACTTCAGCAGCGACCCGACCGTCCTAATCAGGCTCCGATCTGAGATTGAGCTGCTCAAAACTCTCAAGAATGAAAACATCATTCTTCTTTACCACTTCTGGAAAGATTCGGAGCACAATACCTTGAATTTCATTACAGAAGCATGCGCTTCTGGCAATCTCAGGGACTACCGGAAGAAGCATCGCCACGTGGCCCTTCAGGCCCTTAAGAAGTGGGCCGTTCAGATCCTTAGAGGGTTGGACTATCTGCACTCTCACCAACCCTGCGTCATTCACAGAGATCTAAACTGCAGTAATATCTTCATTAATGGCAACATTGGCAAGGTACTCGTGTAATCATTTTAGTCTGTCGTTGTTAATGTTGATTAATCATGTGTTGTCTGTCTGCAGGTAAAAATTGGAGATCTGGGATTGGCAACTGTTGTAGGAAAGAGCCATGCAGCTCACTCGTTGTTAGGAACACCGGAATACATGGCACCGGAGCTTTACGAAGAAAACTACACCGAACTGGTGGATATATACTCATTTGGGATGTGTTTGTTGGAAATGGCTACGTGCGAAATACCATACAGCGAATGCGACAGCCTTGTGAAGATATATAAGAAGGTGACGACAGGAGTGATGCCTGGAGCCATGGGGAGGGTGGGCGATCCAGAGCTGAAGGCCTTTGTTGAAAGGTGCATTGGGCAACCGAGGGCCAGACCTTCGGCGACACAGCTTCTTAAGGATCCTTTTCTTGCTGATGTCGTTATTGATACAGATGATGATGGTGATATATGACGTGTTGGTTGTGTAATTTCAGGAATTGCACTTGAATTTTATTGTATGAAATCAAACAGACAGATGTAAACAGATATGCCATGCCAATGTCAATTACCAAATAGCGTTGAATCAAAGGAGCATGTAATTTTAACATTTCAATCGTGAAAACTCATTGTTATGCCATTCCATTTAGTGTGGATAGTGTAAACTAAATAATAATTAACTATAATAAAAAAATCTTTTACTCCTTTTCTCATAATTCGTAATATAGTATATTAATATAATGAATAAAAATTAAAGTAAGATAGTTGAGTATGCAAATTATAGTTTAATGAACGATTATATGTACAGAAACAAACAAATGAAAATAGATGTACTTTCTCATTTTTACACACTCAAATTCTGTTTACTAATCTTCTTATACTATCTCCACTGGCCCCACCTAAGAAAATATTAATTTTTCAAATTTTGGGTCTCCGGTTTATAGGACTGATGTGACGATGTCGTTCGGGTTGTTGGTGGAATACCGATAGCCACCGACATCTGGACCAATGCATGTCAATCAGTGTTTGTCAGTGAAAAATCGACAGTCATCGACATTTGGACTGACTAATGTCGATCGGCTCGTCAATGAGGGATCGACATCCACCAACACCCGGACCAATAGATATCGGTGGGAACAGTCTGGAATTGACAATTGACACTCGACCTGGCGGATCGATCGATGGATGTCAGTGGGGAACTGACATTTGAGCGTATGGGGAACCAATGTACCAACTCTATTTGGTAAAAGGGTATTTATATATACATTAGATTGATTAGAATTAAATACGAGTTAATTGAGTGATGACATAAATATTGTATTAAAGGAAGTGGGTAATTATGGTTTTTTTCTTCCTAAATTACACTCCCTCCGTCCGCTTATAAGGTATCCATTTTACTATTTATGGGAGTCCGCTTTAAAGGTATCTATTTTCTATATTTAGTAAAAAAATACACAATATGAACTACCCATTTTACATATAATAATAATAATACTCATTAATTCACATGCAAAAATCAAATGGATACTATAAAATCGAACACGTGCAAAAAGCAAATTGATACCTTAGAATCGGACGGAGGAAGTAATACTTTTTAATCTACCACTCAAAATTTAAATGATACCCTTATGAATCGATGGAAGAGTAATTATTTTTACTCATTAATTTGTAATGAATTTAAAATCTACCAAATGAAAATGAAAATTAATATAAATGGTCACTACTCATAATTTATTATCCCTCCTTTTCACTATAAGTTTACTTTTTCCATTTTATATATATATATATATATATATATATATATATATATTATATATATATATAATATTTTAGATACTATGTTTAGTATGATATTTAATGTGTAGTTATCTTACTGGGTAATAATATTAGTGTTGTGTGTGGTAATTGTTTTGTGTAATTTAACAATTAATTTGAAACAATCATATACAAAGGTTTATTTAAATAAATTTAATAAATCAATAAATATTGAAAATTTATGTGTGTTTTAGATTTTGAAAGGATAAATTCAAATTTAAAGTTAAATAAAGTGTAAAAAAATGTGTGGAATGATACAAAAGAAAATAGAAAAAAAAATTAATTGAAGAGATAATATACTGTAAATGTTTAGTTTCTATTTTTAAAGGTGGAAAAGACTTGTGCGAGACCGTTTCACGGATATTGTTTCGTGAGATGGAGCTCCAATTAACCGTTTTTACCCGATAGATAAATCTAATTATATTAATTACATCTTCCGTCCCAAATTTTTTTGCACATTTCCTTTGTAATTTACAAAGAAAGTGTGCAAAAAATATTATTTTTTGAACGTATTCATTATCGGATGAAGCGGTGAGCGGTGAAAATTAACAAACCTTTGTGTGCTGCCACTTCGAAATTTACCGACCACATACATCATTCTCTTTTATTTACTTATATCTTTTCTTTGTCTTAATTTATATATCTTTTATTTTTCTTATTTCCCTTTGCTTCTTTTCTTTCCGTTTATTTTTTTCTTCTAATTTTATTCAAAATAATTTAAGTTTCTTTTATAATCATTATCATTTCATTTATAATTAATTGGGGAAAAGAAAAAACTTATGTTGATAATAGGTGATAATATTTCTAAGAAAATGTAATATTTAATTAATGAAAAATAATAATTTATTTAATTATTTTATAAATAAATTGAAAGATATATAAAAAAATGGTAATATCTTTAATAAAAATAAATAAAAAGTAATACTTTATCAAGAAAAAGTTATGCACATTCCATTAGAATTTCATAAACAATTCATATGAAATTAAAAATTGATAACATTTTTAATAAAAAGTAATATGTAGTTATGAAAAAGTAATATTGCTCAATTGAATTATTTTATAAACTATTCGCATGAAGAATGAAAAGTGATAACATTTTGATAAAAAAATGATATCTAATTATGAAAATGTGATAATCGTCCAATTAAATTATTTTATAAACAATTTATATGATAAATAGAAAAGTTAATAACATTTTTTTATAAAAGTTGTACTTGGTTATGGAAAATCGATAAATGTGTTACGCCAATTGAATGGAGTGTTTCATAAATAATTTGTAGGAATTATAAAAAGTGATTACATCTTCAACAAAAAGTGATGGTATATTTAGGAAAAGTGATGTAAATTCAATTAAAAATTCATAATCAGTTTTTCTTAAAAATAAAGTGATAATATTTTTAATAAAAGTTATAATTATTCATGAAAAAGTGATCACAGTCTAATTGTTTAATTTCATGACCAATTCACATTAAAAATAAAAAATGATAATATTTTTAATAAATAGTGATATATTTTCATGAAAAAGTGATAATTGTCCAATTAAATTATTTTATAAAAAATTCACATGAAAAATACAAAATATAATATTTTTAATTAATGTTATGAATTCATGAGTTGGTCATACAAATAATAATAATTAAAAATAAATTAATAATTATATTTAAATAATTAAAATTAATTTGTATGAAAATACACAACACTAATAAGAAAAATTCTGTCAAAATCACGTGCGGACCACTAAAAGCACAAGCGTTCGCAGATGAGTGATGAAGCTCAATTGCTATTTAACGGTTTAAGCAAACCCGCGACTTTTTTATATGGGTTTAAGCTCAATTGCTATACAGTACGCACCCTCTAAAGATTGGGTGATCTAATATTAATAAATCAATAAATCTCATTTTAAGGTAATTGTTCATACTATTCAACCCTTGACAGAGTCTAGTGCGTCTCTCTTGCGCTGCTGCAGTTGCCTGCTAGCCGCTAGGGAAATATCATAATCACTCAATCCACCGCCTTACTATATACTTCTTATTTCCTGTGAAAGATTTATTAGTAATCTCGGTCGTTTGGGTTAAAGTATCCTGCACATCAACTGCTTGACCTAATACCTCATTCAAACTATACCTTCTATCCTTGAACTACTCTAAATTTTGGATTATTGGAACAACTGCATTCGGGAAAGAAGTTGTTTTCTGGTGAGTTTGAATGAAGGCTCTTGGGTAATTCCTGATGGTGCATTCTTCTCAATGGTAAATTAAATTGCTGTTATGTAGAGCAGGATATAAAAGAAAGGATGAAGGTGAGCATGGAAGGGGAAAAGGTGATACTGGTGCCATACATGAAAGAGCACGTGGACAGGTACCATGTCTGGATGCAAGACCAAGCCATCCTCCAAGCCACCGCGTCCGACCCTCTTACTCTCGATCAAGAATACGAGATGCAACTTTCATGGGTTCAAGACCCCCTTTTTATGTATCTTTAGCTACTTCTTCTATTCTATTCCTTTTTCTTTATGACTTATGTATCAGTATTGTTATCTTCTGTTTGGCAGAGCAGACTTTTATTGTGCTGGACAAAGATCTACTGGTTGGAGGCTTCATCCATGGAGAACCCCATACTGAAGGTCAAATTCTCCTAGTCATCTCTATGTTCTTATAAAAGCCACCATTTAGTGTTTGAGTGAGAAGTTGGGGTATGTAATCTACCAAATGATAAATGTTCACTTAAGTAATGAAAGAGGATGTCAGAAAGCTCTCTGATTCTGCTAAACATTCTTCTTTTTTCATTTAGGGAGAATGGTTAAGCATTGACCCATAGTTGCTGAGATATATTAAACCAGGGAATTGTTCGTTTTAATGGTGATAGAGATGGAGTTCATAATTTTGCATGAGAATTATTACTGTATAATCCATGTGGGGTAAAAGTATGATGAAAATTGCTTTGGTGCTTTCTTGAATTCCTCTTTACTTCATCGAACTGCACTCTTACTTTCTATAGCGGTTCTTATCAGCTATGGTTGGAGATGTGAATATATTTATGAATGACCCTGATGATCCTCAAATTGCAGAGGTAGAAATTATGATTGCTGAACAAAAAAGGTATCTGATCTTGCCCATTTCTTTTGAAATTTCATATTTTGATTTGATTATTTTGGAAGAATTGCTTTTATAAATGTCTTTTTATTGATTATGTGCATGTTCCTTGAATAAATCTTGGTTCAGTATCATAGTTATTAAAGGCGCGCCTCCCCCAAGGCTATACCCCTGGCGCCTCAATATAGGTTTTCAAGGCACGAAGTTTCAAGGCGCGCGCCTCAATATAGGTTTTCAAGGACTTGGAGTTTGATGATGAAGAGATGATAATTAAAATATATTTGCTGCTAGATTTTTGTGTGATGCTTTGATTGACTTATTTTATTTCAAATATTATGAATTTTCGTATGTGCATGTTTAATTTTGGCTTAAATGGCTTAGTTCATATGTCATACTCATATAAATTGTTATATTATATGCCTTTTAAGCTTATTTTATTGGGTAAATATGTTGTATATGGGTCATATTTAGTGTAGAATAAATAATAGTGTTATATTATACATTAATTCCGAGGCGCGCCTCAGGCGTGCGCCTAGCGCCTCAGGCACAGATATGCCTCGGTGCGCCTTGGTGCGCCTTGCGCCCTTAATAACTATGTTCCGTATATGGTTTCAGAAATTGAATCTTACTCGAAGACTAATGCACATAATCTTTTGAAGATGTCAGAATGTATCATGGATGAGACGCTAGCTCCAAACATGATCCTCGGTTGCTGTGCATGGGCACTGAGCTTATTGATGTTTTTAGTTGCGTTCAGATGTTGGAAATATGTTAGCATGTCATCAAATGCCCTATGTTGCTTAATAGCATTCCTTAAATTAGATTTCCTTATTTCCCACCCTCTAGGGTTAAAAAACTTTGTCAAGATAACTTAGATTTGCTGAATTGCAACCATACTATTGGTTTTTTTTTTTTTTAAACTAGTCGTTGAATAAGACTAATGAATTAGTTTGAGTTTGTTTGGGTGGCTTATCAAGTCATTGAAATTTGCTAAAATTTCACTCAACATTCTTCTTTTACAGTCGTCGCAAAGGACTCGCAAAAGAGTCAGTTCTGCTCATGATGGCATTCGCTGTTAAGAGTTTCAGCATTCACTTATTTCGTGCAAAAATAAGTGAAACCAACGAAGCTTCAATAAGCCTATTCAAAAAATTGGTGGGTCTCTCTTTCTCTCTCTATGTGTGTGTCTGTACAATGCTCAAGACCAAATACACTATAGATGCACTTGAGCTTGTACCATTAGGCTGACTAGCCTGTAGAGACAATTTTGTAGTCATTTGAAGTTGAGTTCATGCTTATGAACGATGACAGGGTTTACTGAGCATTTCACACTCTTTTGACAGGGCTTTAAGGAGATATCTTGCAGTGAGATCTTCAAAGAGTTGAGTGCATCATATCTCTTAGCATCCTTACCTTCAGAAGACGCAATAACTTCTGATGTTTTGTTGCATTATGCCTAAGATAAACATTTGTAGGCTTAAGATTTTGCTATTATTCATCAAATAAATATAGCATGCAGAGCATTAGTTCCAGAGCGTCCCTTAGTTCCAGAGCGTCTAATAACTCTCTCTCTTTCTTGAGATGATCAAAATATCTGGTAGGTAATTTGTTTTTGCTGTGATTCACAGGTTACACTGGAATTATTAATAACAGAATCCAAGAATGAGGAATTGCACCAAATAATTGTCAATGTTATAACCCATTCGTGACCATAAAAATACTCCTCTTATATCTTTGGCCATTTGAGAATATGGGGCGTTATTTCTAATTATTTTACCTTTGTTTCTTTTCTCTTGGAATGGTTTAAACTTTAGGACTACTTCCTCTGGCTTTATTAAATAGTTATGAAAAACCTGCTTTCCTTCTTATATGACTGTATCACTTGTATACCTGGATGTCGTGTACTTTTTAGTGACCAAATTACAAATATTGATATGGTGAAATTGATCATGGAGTTAACTGTAGGATTTGATGACTTGTAATTTCTAAATCACTCGCGACCATAAATTAATTGGCAAATGATCTCTCTCTCTCTCTCTGAGGCAAAGTTTACTTTTAGGCTATGTTAGTTTTGGGTTTCAAATTAATTTATTAGATAACCACCCTTATAATCTTAACGTATTCATCTTTTATATATTCAATCTTCTTAATGATTCCCTCCACCCCCCCCCCCCCCCCCCCATGTTAAACCTTATAAATGTGTTTAACATGGTGTGCAAAGTATTTCCTAAGTTTTCATTAATTTCTTCTTAGCTATAGGTCCTAGGACCCTTTGTTTTTAATTAATGAGTTTAAAAGAAAAATAAATTCTTATAAGTCCAAAAATCCCAGCCTTTTCGCAAATTTTAAATTAGTTTAAACTTTTCAATATTTACAAATAAATACTCGACTTTTAACCCATTTTTCAAATCAAGCCACCGAGCAGCGAGAGACCTGCCCGGTTGCTGACGTGTCATTTTTAATCCATGTCACCCCCTCTGCCTGTTATAATAATAATAATAATAATAATAATTAAAAAAAAGCCATCAGCACAATACTCTCTCTCTTTTTTATCCTGGGAGGCTTCTTTAACACACGGAGTCCACGTTTTGACACCGATTTACTGCTGGGATGTCTTTTCCGGCAGTACCAGCGACCTAGGGCTCCTCTCTTTGTCCTCTTCATCGCGATGGAGGATCTACCGATGATTAATGCTGTTGTCCGCCTAGGGCAGCCGCTTATCCCTATCGCTGACTGATCTGGACGCGGTTCTACCCCCTTTCGGCAGCGTCGATTTCTATTTCCAGCCACTTCTGGCTGCTTCCTATGCACCAGCCGTCACCCATGGGAACCCGCTGCCTAAGGTAGCCTTCAATTTGCCGTCGCCGATCTATGGCAGAAGCGATGGTTTGTTAAATTCATCGGTATCAGCAACTGCCCTGTTTTGCTAAGTGCTTATATGTTGGCTTTCGATCCGAATTTTATTTTCCACTGCCTAGGGCACTTTTTTTTTCCATCGCCTGAATTTTCACCGCCGCACACTCTGTCCAGGTGTTGCCTTGATGTTTCCCTCGCCGTCGTTTGTTGGTCCAAGGCTTTCTTCTCTCCTCTGTTTCAGAGTATTCGCTACCTATGGCAGATTTTACGATTCAGTGATATTCACGCTTACTACGGTGAAGTTGCCACCGACTGAATCTGCTCATCTCACCACCGGCGCTCCCATGTCTATACTTGCCGGTTCAGTTTCATTCACTTGCTGGTCCATGTTTGCCTATTCATGGATTGCATCTTCTATTCATCTTTACTTTTTAATTATATATTTTTTTAATTATTATTATTTTTTTACAGGTGGAGGGGGTGATGTAATAAATAAATGCCACATTACCACTGGGCAGACCTCCCGCTGCCCGGTGGATTGATTTGAAAAATGGGTTAAAGGTTGAATATTTATTTGTAAATATTGAAAAGTTTGGACTAATTTAAAATTCACGAAAAGATTGGGACTTTTTGCGTATTTAACCCTATTTTTAATAATTTTTAAGTCCATTGTATTATTTACTAATTACTGGGTCGGGTGAGGGGAAGGGAGGACAGACATGACCGTCGGTTCAGAACCGCCAGTTTCGGTTTCCGAAAATATGGAACCAAAACCAGAATCGATTTTAGGGCGGTTTCGGTTCAATTTTGGAACCGCCGGTTTTGAATTTTTTTCTTTTTAGCATAAAAACGTAAATTTTTTATTTTGAAAAACCAGGGTTCGAACCGGAATTACCTGTTTTTTTCCTAGGAATGAGGAATCGGAACCGAATCGGTTTCGGTTCTATTTTTGCCGATTCTGGAACCGACAATTTTGGTTTTGGTTTCGGTTAAAACCGCCGGTTCCTCGGTTCGAACCGCCGGTTTTGATTTTTTTGTGCATGTATAGGGAGGGGGTTGGATGGAAAATAAATAAATACTAGTATTATTTTTGGAAATTATATACAGTATTTATTTTTGCTTAATTTTTTTATTAACTTTTTTTTATATAAATATAATTTTTTTTTGTTAAATGACAAGATTGACTAAATTTCCAATATTCTTAAAATCACTCTTGAATTTCTTCAATGAAAAAAACATCAACAATAACACTAGTATTATATTGCCTTGTTTCATATACCACCATGATGGATTAGACTTGTCCCTAAATCACAATTACTACTTTTAAAGAATATTTAATTTGTAGGAACTAAGACAAACTCCTTTAACCAACAGACGAAAGTAGGTATAATTCATAAATTACAATATATTGAAACTAAATGCATCAATATTCACTACGAATATCTTCCTAAGCATGAGTATGGATGTCTAATACTTTTTGTATGATACTACCCATTATGGAATAATGGTTACTTTTATGCATCAGATTTTTTATTAAAAAATATGGAGTAATTTTTTAATATGTAGTGGTGTGGGAGAAATATTTTTTTAATGTAAAGTGAGTAGTTGTATTAGTGTTGTGTATGTCATCTATAGAGATATATTAATTGTTTTGTACGAGTCTTATTTATCAAAAAGAAAAATATAATTATTGAAATGAGACGTTTATAATACAAATGCATAACTATTATTGTGAGAGGAATTGAGCATTTTGTACCACGCGTAACTATTATTATGGGAGGAATTGAGTATTTTGTATGACACTTCGTTAATGATTGTCATGTAGTCAGGAGGAGAAGTATATCATTATCTATACTTAAATATATGGAGTACATTGATATTTTTGAATATAAATTTTCTTCCCTCTCATATTATGAATGTTCGAATAGATTTTCTTTTATAAAATTGAAGGATGAAATCATTACTCTTTAAAATTTGAATGTTATTTTCTTAAATAAAAAATAATAGTCTCTTTGCCAATGTTATTTATGAATTTCGAAAATTGATCCTTATACGAACTAATGACCTCTTAATTTATTATTATTTTTTTAATGTATATATATTTTACTATTGACTTTTAAGAATAATTATCACTTTCGCTATAAAATATTATCACTTTTTATTTATACTATAAATTGTTCATAAAATAGCACTGTCACTTTTTATTAATTTATTATCACTTCTCTTTGCCAATGTTATTTATGAATTTCGAAAATTGATCCTTATATGAACTAATGACCTCTTAATTTATTAAAAAGTAATAAATAATTAAACAAAAGGAAAATTATGTCCCTGTAAAATAGTCTTGTGTAAGTATATTTGCTGATAAAATTGGTGTATTTAAATGGTTGGATAAGCTCAAATTTATTTGCAAGTCTCGATCATATCATCATCTTCTTATTTTTCCTTTGAGTTTACTTAAAGATTCGAAGCAAAAGTAATTAAAAAAAAAGTGATGGGAATGTAGTTGAAGCATAACCACCACATCCTGCTTCTGATCTTCTTCCTCCTCACAAATCACAAACACGAACATCACTGCATTTTATATGATTTGCACATCTTTATCTACACACCATTTAATATTCAAAATCTTTTATATTTACTGTTTGCTTTCAGGAGTACTTATTGGGTGTCACCGCTTGCACACGTTATAACAATAATAATAAAATTAGATGGAGTATGTTATAAATCATAAAATAAAATGGGCACATCTAGAACGGACAGATGGAATAACAATAATAAAATTATAAATATTTACATTAAATACTTTAAAAGTCACAAAATTAATAAAATATTAGTATTAGATTAAAATATGAAACAATTAATATAAAATCATTAATGAAAACAGATAATAACAGAATTTAAAAAAAAATTATGTGAAATTATTTAATGAGATGGTTTCAAGGATGAATAAAACGTAATAGCACTTTTAATAAAAAGAAATACATGTAAAAAATGATAATGGTCCCATTAAATTATTTTATAAATAATTTGTAAAATTATTAAAAAGTGATAAATAAAAAATCTCTAATAAAAATAAAAATAAAGAAATAGTGTCACTATTAGATAATCTTACAAAATTCTTTCTCCTTAAAAAAAATAAAGATTTTTTTTTTCACATTTCCTTTTTTCCATTTTCAATAAATATTAACACTTATTAGTATAAAAGAGTAATAATAAATCATGCAAAAGAGTAGGAAAATAAAGCATGGTAATTTTCACACAAGACAATATACACAATTTTATTTTATATACTCCCTCCGTTCAATTGTAATGTACGCGTTTCCTTTGTAATTTAAAAAAAATGCGTATGTTTCAATGGGACGGTGAATATATATATATATATATATATATATGAAAGGATGGCACTTGTGAGTGGTGATGTCTGCGAAAGAGGATTAATTATCATAATAAAATGATGTGCAAAAAGATTTGTTTAATAAAATGTTAGGTGGGGAATAGAGGTTTCGAGACGTTAAAAAACGTTCAAATAGAGATGGATTTTTAGGGGTAAATATCAAATTAATTTTGTAAGTATGACATTTTTTCAATTTTAGTCTTTTTTTTTTACAATTCTCAATTTTGGTCATTTTTTGTTCACTTTTAGTCCTTTTAGTCAAGTTTTGTCTTTTTTCAAAATTTAATCCTTTTTTGGTCAACTTTTGGTCCTAAATGTACACACTTTCGGACCATTTTTGGATTTTTTTAATATGAAGGACTAAATTTTGACAAAAATGATTAAATTTGGGCTAAAATGACTAAAAGTAGATAAAAAAGGACCAAAATTGAGAATTGCAATAGAAAAATGATTAAAGTTGAAAAACGACATACAAAACCAAATTTGATATTTACTCGTTTTTAGGCGCCACTACATTTTAACACAGTTTAAGTTGACGAAAGAATAACGAAGCCCGATTCTATTTTTAAAATAATAATAATAATACTTTTTATGATTGTGTATTGTACTCCTATAATATATTTACTCCTTTCAATATCAAATTCACCATTCTTCGTTCCATAATCAGATTCACCTCCTTCAAAAAAAATTAAATAACTAAATAAATAATATTTTGATATATACGAAATCTCAAAAATACATTTTAATTTTAAAAATTTCATAACATTTTAACACACATGTACAACATACTTTATACATTATGAGTTGAAATAATAATCGTCTAATTAAATAATTTTATTAATAATTTATATAAACATTTTTAATATTAATCAACGAAAAATGAAACGATTTCATCTAAGAAATATACAACACTAGCTTTTTCTCCTAGCATTCCTCCAAAATTTTGATGAATCATTCAGAAACGAAAATTTCAATGATACCCACAGGCCACAAGCCCCCAATTCTTCAGGGAAGGGGAAGAATAGGTCAAGTACGACTCCCTTAATTTTTTATAATTAATTAATTATCAACCTTCCATGTCTAGTCTTAAATGACTAGTTGAAATTTTGTATTTGGAAAGTTCAAATACATTATGGAGATGTGAACATTCTCAATCCGGTGTCCCTTTTCTACTTATTATTTAGCATTATAAATTATGTGAACTTCAGTAGTTTTGTAAATTATGTTCATAGTTTTAAATGTAGAGGATTCACGTGAAACTGAAGTATTATGAGAAATTTTCATTAATTTTATATAAAAAAATTTGTATGAACATCATATATATTTCACGTGCAACGTGCATGAAGGGTACGTAGTCATAAGTCATAATATTATTATTCAATATTATGAGTAGTGATCGCTTTAGTTTGTGTTTAGATGGAGGAATTTGAGAATAGTAAATCAAATCAATAAATTCATAAATTCATATGCATGTTAAAAACCCTCGGTAATTAAATAACTAAGTGGGAGAGGGGATTGGTAATTAATTGGTTTGTAAGTGATGTGAGTAAACTTGCGCGTCGGCATTAGAGCCTTCCTCCCTAACGGATGAGTTTATTCACGGATCACTGGTACAAACTTCTTTAAATAATTATTGTTTGTAATGTGTTGCATATAGGCTTGCGCGTTGGCTATAGTGCCTTCCTCCCTAACGGATGAGCTTATATGCGGTTCACTAGTACAAACTTATATAATTGATGGCTGTAGAAAGTTATCTGAGCGCGTGTGTACTTCTCCAACAGTAAGACACATAAGCTTGGGTAGCGGACTTGGGATCAAATAATAGTGTACACTTAGATGTGAATAATTAGTATCCTCCCCAACGGAGTCACTGCTATTATTTGCATGGCTAAAGAGGAACTGACTATTAATTATTTTGTCATAAAGTTAGGTTGACAAATGAAATTAATGGGTAAAACCTTCTCTTGTAAATGTTCGGGTTTGTAAACGTCCACACTAACGTGGCTTGCAGACTCACGGTGTTTGAGATGTCAGTGAATTTTATTTTTATATTGTTTTGAGGGAATCAATATAAAAGAATAAAATTCGAAGATTTGATCGGAATATTTATTTGTGATTCTCTGAATTTCGAATGGTTTCATTTCACTAATTATTAACTAAAAGAAATTATATTTACTTGTCCAAAATTAGATGATTAGAAAAGAATCTTGGTTTTGAAAATTACTGCTTAAGAAAATACATGTGTATTCTCACAAAGGACGTCTCATGATGCCTATTAAAGTCTCTAATGAAGAGATGAGAGGTTCATAGAAATATGATGGTCTCATGTAACTCTTCGGATACTTGAGTAAGTTAAAAGGCAGAAGATCATGGTTGAATTGATGAATGAATTGGAAAAGCTTGGAATAGAAATTGAAAGGGAAACCTAAATCAATTTATTCTTCACAATTTGCCTAGATGTTTTGTGCGAGTTCTACCTGAAATACAAAATGTTGTATATGGTGGGAAACTTCTAACAAAACATGTGGCAAAAGAAAGCCATTTTTCATCATAATGTGAACAAGTTTAATATCTTATTTACTAATGGTTTAAACATGATTAGTGATGGCATCTACTGTCACGAAGTATGTAGATACTAGAATCACTAAATGTTTATCACTGAGTAAGGATTAGATTGTTAATAACATGGGTAAAACTACAAAGGTAGTGGCTATTGCAGTGGGAGTTGTTTATTTATCTCATGATAAGAATAAACGATTGATTATGAGAACTTGTCTTTACGTACGTTTCATAGAAAGAATTTAATTTCGGTTTCTATGCATTAACGGATGGATACTTCATTTCATTTAAATGACATGGTCATAGTAATGAGGAATGATGCTATAATCCGTTATAGTACGTTGGTGGATAAAAAGTATACTCTTGAATCATGAATATCCCACAGATGCAATAAATAGTAATTAAATAATGCATCTTCTAATATTAGTAAGAGAAAGAAACTTTCGGAAATGAACTAAATATACATTTGACGTCTATGACTAATTCATTTTACTTGAGTAGGATTCAAAAGTTGATAGCCGATAGACTGTAAGGTTTATCTGAAGTGGAAACTATCGGACTTGTGAGTCTTGCTTGGAAGTAAAAATGATTAACTGCCTTTTCAAGGCTGTGGGGTGTAAAGCCAAAGATATATATGTTGGAATTAGTTCATTCTGATTCAAGCGAACCTAACAATATCTAGTCGAGAGGTGGTTATGAATATTAAAAGATTATTCTGGAAATCGACATATTTATTTGATGCACTGCATGTCTAAGTTCTTGGATTAATTCAAGAATTGAAAGGCTGGTACAATGAAGCGTCATGGAAAATATATCATATCATTACGATTCAATCGTGATGATAAAAACCTCTTAGGATAGTTAGGAACTAATAATCAGAAGTTGAGATTAAATCTCAAGTGGACTACACCGGGCATGCCCCAGCTGAATGGTGTGGTGGGTAGAAGGTATTAGGCTCTTATGGTTATGATTAGATAGATGATGAATTATTTGGAATAATTAAATTCATTTTATGGATATGCCCTAAATACAATAATTCGTGAAATGTTTGTCTGTATATGGGATATCCTAGAAAAATGGAGGGTGATTTGTTTAGTCCAAAAGATCGAAGGATAATTGTTAACTCAATAAATAGATTTTTGGAAAAAGGACTATGTAATAAATCACAAACCCATGTATAAGTTGTTCTAAAGGAAGTGAGAGGAAAACACTAAGTATAAGTACCAAGTGTACAAGAGGATATACCACAAGGTAAACTGCAACGCGTGTCACGTCTGATACACAATTACATGTAGTGCCTTGTCGTAGTGGGAGGGTTGTATGACAACCCATAAATATATGTTTTGGGAGAGTCGTGAGACTTGATCCCTAGTCAACATGGTATTGTCCCACGGATACGACGTAGCACTACAAGATAAAAATGCGGAATCTTAGTAAGTTGCAATGCATGTTAAAATAGAATCTACGGATTCTATATTAAGTCTGGAGCTTGAAGGATCCTAAAATGGTGTAAAAGCCATTGCAAGTGATCATAGGAAATAAAAGAGGATCATGCGGAAAGGTGAAAATCTTGGAAGCAAAGCTTGTTGTGAAAAGATGTACTCAGAAAGAAATGGTTCGATTATGAGGGAACATATTCACTGGTAGCTATGCTTAAATTGATCCGGATTCTTTTATTGATTGCTGCTCATATTGAATTATAAGGAACAACAGATAGATGTCAAGACAGCTTTCCTGATTGGAAGTCTTGAGGAAAACATCTATGTGAAGCAATCAGAGTAATTCATTGCAAAGTACTAATAGCATTTTGATAGTAAGCTTAAAATTGTCCAGCGATGGACTTAAAGCAAGCTTTAAGATCGTGAAACATCTGTTTTGATTAGGTAATCCAGTGGCATGGATTTTAATCAATGAGCGGATGAGTCTTGTGTGTTGTAAAGAGTGACGGAAACGTGGTGGTGTTTCTTGTACTATACGTAGATAGTATCTTGCTCATTGGAGACAATAAAAGAGTATTATCGGGCGTATGGGTACGGTTTATAAAGCGGTAAAGATGAAGGACTTAAGAAAGGCAAAATACATCCTTTTGATCACGGTAATACGGATCACAAGAAAGGATATTATGCTTATCTCAAGTTTCATAAAATGATACAGTCCATACTCGTTTAGCATGTAAATTTATCTAAGTGAATGTGTCTTTGAGACACAAGAAGAAGATAAAGTAGATGAAAGCGGTTCCTTATGCTTCGGCGAATAAGGAAGCTTAATCTAAAGAATGCTATGAACGAAGTTGGATATCTGTGTTGCTGAACGCATGAACAGAAGGTATCAACGTAACCCGGAACAAGAATGATGAACTGTAGTAAGACATATATAAAGTGCCTGAGAAGGACTGGAAATTATATGTGGATTACTAAACAGATTCACTGTTTCTTGTGGATTACGTAGATTCAGTTTTTTTTAGTCAGATTGGACGGCAGTAAATTCTCCTCAAAGGTTATGTGTTTAATCTTAGGAAGTAGAGTCATAATGTGGAGGAGTGTTATATAGAAATATATTTCAGACTCCGGACTCCATCATGGAAAGATGATGAATTGGAGCCTATGAGGCAGCCAAAGTATCTATATGACTCTAGAGACTTCATGATGGACTTTGAAGTGTTTCTAAGTTTGTCCAAGGTAATCACAATTTACATTGATGATATTGGTGCAGTTGCAAACTTGAAGAAATCACAAGTCCATAAGGCAATTAAACACATGGAGCGCGAGTACCACCTGTTACGAGAAATCGTATGATGAGGGGAAGGTTGTTGTCGCCTAGATTGCATCGGATGATGACCTAGTAAACCATTTACAAGGACCTTAAGGAGAGAGCTTTTAATGGTCGTGTAAGTGGGAGTAGGAATCAGATGTATGGCAGAAGACATGACAGCATAGTCTTTTAGTATAAGTGGGAGATTGTTGGATTGTATACTAAAAGTCTAGCTTTAGTATGAACAATGTCATAACAATATTTGAAATGAGAATCATTGATCAAATGATTGCATCTTATAATTTATTTATATGCATGATGCAATAGTCCACTTACTTTATACTGTAGATAATATGTTGTGCGACAACACGCGGAAGATCATATTATCGATTTTCTTATAAAGTATAAACAGATGCTCACAACTGAGATAGACGGGGACTCTCTATCGGTATGGTTGTAGTGTGGTCTTGTTATAGGTTGTCTTGGCTATAGAATCACATTAGTGCACTTATGTGTATTGAGCAGGACCTTCTGAGATCGTTCTTCTTATACTGACTATATAGTAGAACTTGATCTCTGTTATTATGGAAGTTCGTGCTCCTAATCCCTATACAATAACCTCGACACGTAGGGCAGTATGTATTTCTTTGATTCATCAATGGGTGAGATTTATAAGTATTAAATCAACAAACTCAGTGAGTTGGGAAGTAGTGCTGTATCTATGGTGTGCTGTTGATTGTAGAAGGAATCCATGTCCGTTATAGGTTGATGATGTCCCCTTGAGGAGCTCATAAAGGTTTATCATGTAAATCTTGCAAGTGGATTAATTTCCGGCATGATAATAAGGTTGAGTGGTACTACTCTCGGATGAGATATTAATTAATTTGAGTTGTCAGTAACTTAATTAATTAATGGGCATTGTATATCTTAAATATGGGGAGACTATCGGGCTTATAATAAGAAGGAGCCCAGAACATAATTTTGGGATTGGACGGGTAGTGCAATAATAATATTTTAGTGGACTATATTATTATTATTGGATTTAATTAAAAGCTTTGGGCTAAGCTTGGTTAATTAAATTCAATTGAGGCCCAGCCCAATTTCTCCTCCTGGTCCCTGCTGTAGCCCAATATATATAGTCATCTCAGCTTCTGGAAACCTAAGTAATTGCGCCTCTTTCAACGTGAGTTAGGGAAAGAAGCAGATTGAGAGAATCCTGCAGATTGTTGCCCACACAACAGCAGGATTCGACTTGGGACATACAGCAGAAGATCGAGAGGTGGTTCTCTGCAACGATCAACCTCTACACCAACCCAGAAGTACGGTAAAGCTGATTTATTTTACTGTTTATCCTAACGATCACGTTGATCCGCACGATCCAATTGCCAACAATTCAAGCCCTGTGCTGTTAGTCCACAAGAAAGACGGTAGTTGGCAATTTTGCGTGGATTATCGGGAATTAAATAAATTACAGTTTCGGACAAGTACCCTATCCCAGTCATACAGGAGCTTCTTGATGAGTTGCACGGTGCTCAGTGGTTTACTCGTCTCGACCTTCATACCGGGTACCATTAAATTCGAGTTTCCTCGGAGGACATTTCGAAGATAGGTTTTCGCACTCATTCGGGCCACTACGAGTTCTTGGTAATGCCCTTTGGGTTACGAAATGCCCCATCCACATTTCAAGCTGTAATGAATGATTTGTTCCGTCCATTGCTTCGTCGTTTTGTGCTGGTCTTCTTTGATGACATCTTGATTTACAGTTCTGATTGGGATTCTCACATTACGCATCTCCAAGAGGTTCTGCACATCTTGGCAGCTTCTTCGTTTGTGGTTAATCCAAAGAAATGCTCGTGGGCTCGCACATCCATCGATTATCTCGGGCATGTCATTTCAGCTGAAGGCGTGCAAATGGATCCCACCAAGGTCTTGGCGGTCCTTCAGTGGCCCACACCTCGGTCCTTGAAGGGAGTGCATGTTGGATTGTATACTAAAAGTCTAGCTTTTTGTATGAACAATATTATAACAATTAATTTGAAATGAGAATCATATGATCAAATGATTGCATCTTATAATTTATTTATATGTTCGATGCAATAGTCCACTTACTTTATATTGTAGATAATATGTTGTGCGACAACACGTGGAAGATCATATTATCGGTTTCCTTATAAAGTATAAACAGATGCTCACAACTGAGATAGACGGGGACTCTCTATCGGGATGGTTGTAGTGTGGTTTGGTATTAGCTTGTCTTGGCTATAGAATCACATTAGTGCACTTGTGTGTATTGAGCAGGACCGCTTGAGATCGTTCGACTTATACTGACTTATAGGAGAACTTGATCTCAGTTATTATGGAAGTTCGTGCTCTTAATCCCTATACAATAACCTCGACACGTAGGGCAGTATGTATTTCTTTGATTCATCAATGGGTGAGATTTACATGTAATTAAATCAACAAACTCGATGAGTTGAGAAGTAGTGCTGTCTCTATGGTGTGCTGTTGATTGTAGAAGGAATCCGTGTCCGTCATAGGTTGATGATGTCCCCTTGAGGAGCTCATAAGGATTATCATGTAAACCCTGCAGGTGGAATTTATTCCGGCATGATAATGAGGTTGAGTGGTACTACTCTTGGATGAGATATTAATTAATTGAGTTGTCAGTAACTTAAATTAATTAATGGACATTGTATATCTTAAACATGGGGAGACTAACGGGCTCATAATAAGAAGGAGCCCAAAACGTAATTTTGGGATTGGTACGGTAGTGCAGTAATAATATTTTAGTGGAATATATTATTATTATTGGACTTAAGTATAAGCTTTGGGCTAAGCTTGGATACTTAAGCCCAATGGAGGCCCAACCCAATTTCTCCTCCTGGTCCCTGCTGTAGCCCATGTATATAAGTCACCTCAGTTTGTTCTAAACCTAACTCTGCGCCTAACATACGAGAGAGAGAGTGAACAGCAGATTGAGTAGGTCTCGTAGATCGTCGCCCACACGACGTCGAGATCGGACTTGGGACATACAGCAGAAGACCGGAAGGTCGTTTGCTGCTGCAGTTTGTCATGTTCCAAAATTCATAAAAAATCGTACAGTACTCCGATTTTGATGTATTATATACTGACGGAAAGCCGTCGAAGAGAGGATTGTCTGAGAGCAAAGACCACTCAATTCCAACATCAGAAGAGGAAGTTATGGCTATTCTCGTGGGACTGCGCAGTCTGCCAGCGAGAATTCAACCTCTACATCAACCCTTGGTGAAAGGTATTGCGTTTCATGTTTACTTGCTTCCGCTGCTTGTTAGAAATACATGGAACCCTAACGGGTCACGTTAACCAAACGATCGAGCGCCAACAATTGGTATCAGAGCTTCGATTTCGTGGTGAAGCGTGACACGTTAGACTAGGGTTTATGTGATTAATTTTTCGGAATTAGGATCACATGTTTAGTGTTTTGGTTTTATTGCGCAAACCATGAATATCCCTATGTGATATATACCCTGTATCATATCTATTCGTCCATGGTTGTGTGTGAGAGGATTCGACGAAAATTGTTCGTCAATTTCACATGCAAAGAAGAAAAAGAGGGCAAAAATTGAATCACGTTTTTGAGAGAAAATCCAGCGCAGTGATATTGCAGAGGCAATAACCAGAGTTTCAACGGTCGGATTGAGCTGTAATTTGCTCAGCACGTTCAGATCTTGTGGATGTACATTCTGAACGGTGGAGATCGAATTTGGAGCTTTTTCGTGCTAGGATTACGCTGAAAACAGAAGCAGATTTTTGGGCGATTCTGTTTTGCGCAGTCGAGGGAAAAGAGCTGTTTCTCACAAACTAACCGTGAGATCGAGCTGTAATTTGGTCAGCACGTTCAGACCTTATGGATGTACATTCTGAACGGTGGAGATCGAATTTGGAGCTTTTTCTTGCTGGGATTACGCTGAAAACAGAAGCAGATATTTGGGCGATTCTGTTTTGCGCAGTCGGGGGAAAAGAGCCATTTCTATCAAACTATCCGTTGGATCGGGCTGTAATTTGGTCAGAACATTTATACTTTGTGTATGTAAATTCTGAACGGTGGAGATCGAATTTGAAGCTTGTTCTTGCTGGGATTACGCTGAAAACAGAAGCAGATCTTTGGGCAATTCTGTTTTGCGCAGTCGAGGGAAAAGAGCTGTTTCTCACAAAATAACCGTTGGATCGACCTGTAATTTGGACAGCATGTTCAGGACGTACAGTAATAGATTCTGGACGGTGGAGATTGGATTCTGAGAGTTTTTCAGTTTCAAACTACGAACGACAGTTGGTGTAGTTTGGTGTTGCGCGTTGGGCTGAACTTGGTTTCATGCAAGTAGGCCCTTGGACGAGCGACAGTCCGGGCGAGGGCCGCTCGTCAAGGCACTTGGAGCGCTACCTGACACGATTGGCGGTGGGATATGGCGATGGACGTCTTGGGGCACAAGCAATCCTGCTTGTTGCGTAAGGCATCGATTCCACAGTAGGAGTGTCGGACAAGACATTAAAATTTAGAGGCGTTTTTATTCCTAATATATATAACTGTCATAATTGATTTAATTGTCTATTATTGTTATATATATATGGATGCCTGATCTCTATGATTTATTGTCTTATATAGAAGCATGCTAGATTGCGTATTATATTTGGTATATTATATGCATGTATTGCTAGAGTGTTGGATAAGACATCCAATTTTAGGAAAACTAATTCCTAATATATAACTGCCATAATAGATTGTATATTATTGTTATATATGGATGTCGAATTAATTCCTAATATATGACTGCTATAATTGATTTAATAATCTATTATTGTCATATATGGATGTCGAATTAATTCCTAATATATAACTGCTATAATTAATTGTCTATTATTGTTATATATGGATGTTGAATTAATTCTTAATATATAACTGACATAATTGATTTAATTATCTATTATTGTTGTATATGGTTGCTCGTCGATATCGATGATTTCGATAATCTAGACGATATCGACGATCGATATCGATAGTTTTGGAATGTTGATAATCTTGATATTTTTCGAATATTTGATAATCTAATCGATATCGATGATTTTGATAATCTGGACGACATCGACGGTCGATATCGATGGTTTCGAAAATTGGACAATCTGGAAATTTCAAAATTTTGATAGTGTGGAAGTCTTTGCTGATATTCGTGCCTGATGGCGAACAATCGAATTCGCTGATATATAACTGTTAATGATTGATTTAATTATTAATTATTGTTATATATGTATGCATGACTCTCTGGGATTTACTGCCTCATGTGCCGTGATAGGAGCATGCTAGAATTGCGTATTTTATTTTATGAATATTATATGCATGTAAAAACCCTCAGTTTTAAATAACTAAGTGGGAGAGGGGATTGGTAATTAATTCCCGCGGCCTCCATTATTGGTTTGTTAGCAATGTGAATAAACTTGCGCGTCGGCATTAGAGCCTTCCTCCCCATCGGATGAGTTTATTCATGGATATTGCTGGAACTGGCTTCTTTAAAATTATGTTTGTAATGTGATGCACATGAACTTGCGCGTTGGCTTAGACCTTCCTCCCTATCGGATGAGTTCATGTGCGGATCACTGTACAGACTTATAATTGATGACTGTAGGAAGTTATCCGAGCGCGTGTGTACTTCTCCATCTGTAAGGCACATAAGCTTGGGCCGCGGACTTGGGGTCAAATAATGGTGTACACTTAGATGTGAATAATAAGTATCCTCCCCATCGGAGTCACTGCTTTTATTTGCATGGCTAAAGAGGAACCGACTATTAATTATTTTGTCATGAGGTTAGGTTGACAAATGAAATTAATGGGTAAAACCTTCTCTTGTAAATGTTCGGGTTTGTAAACGTCCACACTATCGTGGCTTGCAGACTCACGGTGCTTGAGATGTCGGTGAATTTTAATTTTATATTATTTTGAGGGAATCAATTAAAAGGATAAAATTCGAAGATTTGATCGGTGTATTTATTTATGATTCTCTGTAATTTCAAATGGTTTTATCTCGCTTATTGTTGACTAAAAGAAATTATATTTACTGGTCCAAAATTAGATGATTAGAAAAGAATCTTGGTTTTGAATTTTACTGCTTAAGAAAATACATGTGTGTTCTCACAATGGACGTCTCATGATGCCTATTAAAGTCTCTAGTGAAGAGATGAGAGGTTCATAGAAATATGATGGTCTCATGTAACTCTTCGGATACTTGAGTAAGTTAAAAGGCAGAAGATCATGATTTAATTTGATGAATGAATTGGGAAAGCATGGAGTATAAATTGAAGGGAAACCTAGATCAATTTAATTCTTTGTGAATTGCCTAGATGTTTTTGAGTAAGTTCCACCTGAATTACAATAGGATGTATATGGTGGAAAACTTCTGGCAAAACATGTGGCAAAGGAAAGCCATTTTCATCATAATGTGAACAAGTTTTATATCTTATTCACTAGTTGTTTAAAACATGATTAGTGATGGCATTTACTGACACGAAGTGTGTAGATACTGGAATCACTAAATGTTTATTACTAAGTGAGGATAAGATTGTTATGACATGGGTAAAACTACAAGAGTAGTGGCTATTGCAGTGGGAGTTGTTTATTTATCTTACGATATGAATAAACGTTTGATTTTATGAAATTGTCTTTACGTACATTTTCATAGAAAGAATTTGATTTCGGTTTCTATGCATTAATAGATGGATATTCCATTTCATTTAAATGACATGGTCATTAAAATGAATGATAGAGTTGTAATCTATTATGGTACGTTGGTGAACAATTTGTACACTCTTAAATCATGTTTATTCCCTGGATGCGACAAATAGTAATTAATAATGAGTCTTCTAATCTAGTAAGAGAAAGGTACCTTCGGAAATGAATTTCCCACCTTAATGGTGTGACGAATAGAAGGAATAGCACTCTTATGGTAGTGATTAGATAGATGATGAATTATTTGGAATTACTAAATTCATTTTATGGATATGCCCTAGGAACAGTAATTCGTAAGAATGTTTATCTGTTTGTGGGATATCCTAGAAAAATGAAGGATGATTTATTTAGTCCACAAGATCGAAGAGTGATTGTTAACATAAACACTAGATTTTTGAAAAAGGACTATGTAATAAATCAAATACCCATGTATAAGTTGTTCTAAAGGAAGTGAGAGGAAAACACGAAGTATTAGTACCAAGTGTACAAGAGGATATACCACAAGGTAAACTGCGACGCGTGTCACATCTGATATACAATTGCGTGTAGTGTCTTCTCGTAGTGGGAAGGTTGTTCTAACACCTGATAGATATATATTTTGGGAGAGTCGTGAGACTTGGTCCCTAGTAAACATGGAGTTAACCCACGGATACGACGAAGCACTACAAGTTAGAAATGCCTAAATCTTAACAAATTGCAATAAATGTTGAAATAGAATCAATAGATTCTAAATAAGATCTGGATGATTGTAGAACCACGGATGGTGTGAAAACCATTGGAAGTGGTCATACAAAATAAAAGAGGATCATACGGTAAGGTGAAAACCTTATAAGTAAAGCTTGTTGGGAAAAGGAATACTCAGAAAGAAAGGGTTCGATTATGAGAAAACCTGTTCGCCAGTAGCTATGCTTATGTTGATCCGGACTCTTTTATCTGTTGCTACTCATATGAAATATGAGGGATAGCAAATAGATGTCGAGACAGCTTTCCTGATTGGAAGTCTTAAGGGAAACATCTATGTGAAGCAACCAGAGTGATTTATTGCAAAGAGCTAAGAGCATTGTGATAGTGAGCTTAAAAGTGTCCATTAATGGACTAAAACAAGCTTCAAGATCATGAAACATCCGTTTTGATGAGGTAATCCAGTGACATGGATCTAATCAATGATCGGATGGGTCTTGTGTATTGAAAAGAGTGATGGAAACGTGGTGGTATTACTTGTACTATATATAGATATTATCTTGCTCATTGGAGACAATGAAAGAGTATTATCGGGCGTATGGGGTATGGTTAATAAAGCGGTATAAGATGAAGGACTTAAGAGGAGCAAAAATATCCTTTTGATCACGGTAATACGGATCACAAGAAAGGATGTTATGCTTATCTCAAGCTTCATGAAACGATACAATCCTTACTCGTTTTAGCATGTGACTTTATCTAAGGAAATGTGTCTTGAGACACAAAAGGAAGATAAAGGAGATGAAAGCAGTTCCTTATGCTTTGATAAATGAGGAAGCCTAATCTAAGGAATGCTATACATGAGTATGGATATCTGTTTTGCTAAATGCATGAACAGTGGGTATCAACGTAACCTGGAACAAGAATGATGAGCTGTGGTAAGACATATATGAAGTGCCTGAGAAGGACTGGAAATTATATGTAAGCTTACTGGACAGATTCACTGCTTATTGTGGATTACGTAGATTCAGATTTTTTAGTCAGATTGGACGGCAGTAAATCCACCTCAAGGTTATGTGTTTAATTTTAGGAAGTTGAGTCATAATGTGGAGGAGTGTTATATAGAAATGTATTTCAGACTTCGGACTCCATATGGAAAGATGATAAATTGGAGCCTATGAGGCAACCAATGTATCTGTATGACTCTAGAAACTTCATGATGGACTTTGATGTGATTCTAAGTTTGCCCAAGGTTATCACAATTTATATTGATGATATTGGTGAAGTTGCAAACTTGAAGGAATCACAAGTCCATAAGGCAATTAAACACATGGAGCGCAAGTACCACCTGTTACGAGAAATCGTATGATGAGGGGAAGGTTGTTGTTGCCTAGATTGCATCGGATGATGACCTAGTAAATCAATTTACAAGGACATTCAGGCGAGAGCTTTTAATGGTCGTGTAGTGGGAGTGGGAATCAGATGTATGGCAGAAGACATGACAGCATAGTCTTTTAGTATAAGTGGGAGATTGTTGGATTGTATACTAAAAGTCTAGCTTTTTGTATGAACAATATTATAACAATTAATTTGAAATGAGAATCATATGATCAAATGATTGCATCTTATAATTTATTTATATGTTCGATGCAATAGTCCACTTACTTTATATTGTAGATAATATATTGTGCGACAACACGCGGAAGATCATATTATCGGTTTCCTTATAAAGTATAAACAGATGCTCACAACTGAGATAGACGGGGACTCTCTATCGGGATGGTTGTAGTGTGGTTTGGTATTAGCTTGTCTTGGCTATAGAATCACATTAGTGCACTTGTGTGTATTGAGCAGGACCGCTTGAGATCGTTCGACTTATACTGACTTATAGGAGAACTTGATCTCAGTTATTATGGAAGTTCGTGCTCTTAATCCCTATACAATAACCTCGACACGTAGGGCAGTATGTATTTCTTTGATTCATCAATGGGTGAGATTTACATGTAATTAAATCAACAAACTCGATAAGTTGGGAAGTAGTGCTGTCTCTATGGTGTGCTGTTGATTGTAGAAGGAATACGTGTCCGTCATAGGTTGATGATGTCCCCTTGAGGAGCTCATAAGGATTATCATGTAAACCCTGCAGGTGGAATTTATTCCGGCATGATAATGAGGTTGAGTGGTACTACTCTTGGATGAGATATTATTTAATTGAGTTGTCAGTAACTTAAATTAATTAATGGACATTGTATATCTTAAACATGGGGAGACTAACGGGCTCATAATAAGAAGGAGCCCAAAACGTAATTTTGGGATTGGTACGGTAGTGCAGTAATAATATTTTAGTGGAATATATTATTATTATTGGACTTAAGTATAAGTTTTGGGCTAAGCTTGGATACTTAAGCCCAATGGAGGCCCAACCCAATTTCTCTTCCTGGTCCCTGCTGTAGCCCATGTATATAAGTCACCTCAGTTTGTTCTAAACCTAACTCTGCGTCTAACATACGAGAGAGAGAGTGAACAGCAGATTGAGTAGGTCTCGTAGATCGTCGCCCACACGACGTCGAGATCGGACTTGGGACATACAGCAGAAGACCGGAAGGTCGTTTGCTGCTGCAGTTCGTCATGTTCCAAAATTCATAAAAAATCGTACAATACTCCAATTTTGATGTATTATATACTGACGGAAAGCCGTCGAAGAGAGAATCGTCTGAGCACAAAGACCACTCAATTCCGACATCAGAAGAGGAAGTTATGGCTATTCTCGTGGGACTGCGCAATCTGCCAGCGAGAATTCAACCTCTACATCAACCCTTGGTGAAAGGTATTGCGTTTCATGTTTACTTGCTTCCGCTGCTTGTTAGAAATACATGGAACCCTAACGGGTCACGTTAACCAAACGATCGAGCGCCAACAGTGCACGGGTTTCTGGGACTAACTGGGTACTACCGTCGTTTCATCAAAGATTATGGGAAGATTGCATTACCATTGACGACCTTGCTAAAGAAGGAGGTCGAGAGGAGATTTCAGTGGACACCGGAGGCTCAAGCAGCTTTTGAAACCTTGCAGAAGGCAATTACTTCGGCACCAGTCTTAGCCGTTCCAGATTTCACAGCCCCGTTTTGCATTGAATGTGATGCCTCGGGTCACGGATTGGGGGCGGTCTTGATGCAAAACCGCCGTCCTATTGCCTTCTTCAGTAAAGCCCTATCAGAACGCAACTCCCTCAAATAGACATACGAGAAAGAACTTATGGCTCTTGTGTTGGCAGTCCTCCATTGGCGTCCGTATCTTTTAGGTCGTCGTTTCATCGTCCGTACTGATCATCATAGTTTAAAAACCTACTTCAGCAAGCCATTGTCTCTCCAGCCCAACAGTATTGGATTGCCAAGCTTATTGGATATGATTTTGAAGTGGAATATCATTCTGGAACCTCTAATGTTGCAGCTGATGCCTTATCTCGGCGTGACTCCAATCTGCAATGTGCGGCATTTTCAGTTCCTCAGTGGGTTGAATGGGCTGACCTGTGCAAGGCAGTGCGTGAGGACTCGATTTATGGTCCTGTGGTGCAGGCACTTGAACAAGGCGAGTCAGTTAGTCACCCTTATACCTTAGTAAATGGAATCTTATACTTTAAGAACCTCTTGGCTATTCCACCAACTTCCTCTTGGGTTTCCAGGTTTTTGAACGAGTTCCACTCTACTCCCTCGGGGGGTCATGCCGGAGCTTACCGTACTTACCGTCGTTTAGCTTCCACTGTGTATTCGCCGAGTATGATAAAAATTATTACTCGCTTCGTGGCTGAGTGTCTCACTTGCCAACGTAATAAGGCGGATACTCGTGCTCTATCAGGGTTGTTGCAGCCTCTTCCAATACTGGACGCTATTTGGGAGGATGTGAGTATGGATTTTATCACCGGGTTGCCACGTTCTCAGCAGTAGGATGTGGTTCTTGTAGTGGTTGACCGTTTGTCAAAGGCCACACATTTTGTTGGCCTTAGCCATCCATTTACAGCTCGGGGGGTGGCTGTGGCTTTCAGTCGGGAGATCATTCGGCTGCATGGGTTCCCTCGCTCCATCGTCTCAGATCGGGACCCAATTTTCCTCAGCACTTTTTGGACAGAGTTGTTTCGGGCCACAGACACTAAGTTGCGCATGAGCACAGCATATCACCCTGAGACGGATGGTCAAACGGAGGTTATGAATCGATGTTTAGAGACATATCTACGTTGTTTTGTCTCTGAAAATCCTAAACAGTGGGCTCGGTGGTTGCCTTGGGCTGAGTATTGCTTCAATATGAGTTTCCATTCGGCTACAGGTCGTACTCCTTTTGAGGTTGTTTATGGGCGTAAGGCACCGACTCTGACACAGTGTTTATGAGAGTAGTATAAATACTTTGTGTTAGGGTTTCTTTATCATTATCAGAAAATATTATTGAACAGCCGCGTGGCTTGGAACGGGAGTAGCTCCCGATTATTGCTATTCATCGCTCTGCTTTCTTTCTCGTTACACTTCCTTAACTCCATCACCTTCACGGGCTAAAGAGGCGGATTCCGATCTGATTGAATAAGACCAAACTGAACATTGGCATCGCCCTATTTGTGCTTGGGACACTCCAGGTATTTGCCCTGCTCTTGCGCCACAAGCCCGATCACAAATACAGATTTTACTGGAACGTCTACCACCACGCCACTGGCTACACCGTCATAATTCTCTCCATCATTAACATATTCGAGGGATTCGACATCTTGGACCCTGCAAAGAAATGGAAAAGGGCATACATCGGAGTCCTCATTTTCTTGGGAGCAACTGCGCTTGTACTGGAAGCAACGACATGGTTTATAGTGCTCAAGAGGAAAACAGATTCTGCAAAGACCGACAATGCCAATGGACTCAATGCTGCTCACCATGCTTGAGCTTCATCAACCTTCCTCACTAGTACCAATAGATACTTTTGACTTTTCCATTTTTGATTTCATTTTCTCCTATGTATATCATATTACACCATTATTTTTTATTATTACAATTTTGTTTTTATTTGCTTTCTATTTTCATTTCGCGATGCCATGTTTTAATTTCCAGTCAATTAAATTGTGCGCTGACGTTGCCAAACCGCGTCCTAACTGGGGTGGGCGGTATGGCATACCGAAGATTTTTGGTCATACCATATACCGTACCGAAATTTTCGGTATTTAAAAAATCATACCGTTACCTTACCTAAACTTTCGGTATACCTTAGTTCGGTATACCAATATTTCGGTATAAGAAAATAGTATACCTTCTGCTTACCAATATTTCGGTATGCCATACTATACCTAAAATATCGGTATATATCATCCTATTACATAGTTTGCTATACCGTTATACATCTAAAATTCAATAAATCTTATAAAAACCATGTACTAGAAAAGTGAAAGATAGCTATAAAACATACTCTAATAAATAACAAATTCAAAAATATACGACAATCTGCAAACGACCAAATTAAATAAGAGTAAGTCTCATGAAAACCGGGTTTACAGGTAAGCCTTATTTTTTAATATTACTCTTTAATATATAAAAAATAACTCTTTGAAGAGTAATAATTTTTACACAATAGAGTAATAATTCGTATCTCTAAAAAGTAATTTTTCATGTACTTAAAGTAATCGATACATAGGGATTTACAAGAATTTGAAGAGTAATTTTTTAATTTAAAAAGTAACAATTCATGTGCTAAAGAGTAATTTTTTATGTACTAAACAGTAACAGAGTTTACATAATTAATATATCTAAACCCGTTTTACAAAGTGTTTGTCATTAAATAAATAATACCTAAGAGATCTACACAAAAATATATGGAACTTATATTAAAATCAACACTTTTAAATTTTCATATACATAGAATTACTTAATTAAAAAATAAGTACTAATATCATGTAAGTCAATAATCTTTATCAATAATTTATAATTATGAAGAAATATACAGTAGGATTTTAGATTTAATCTTTAATAAAATAGTGTATATATATAATTTAATTAAAAATTATAATACATAAATAATAATTATAATTGTATGTATCATCTAATATGGTAATATCGTATCATATAACTCAAAAAATTGAATATTTTACGGTATTTCGGCATATACCAAAATACCGCGGTATTGATTATTTATATACCTTTATCGTACCAAAATTTTCAATACGGTATCATACCTTACCAAAAATTTCGGCATACCTAAAATTTCGGTAAAATCGGTATTTTTCGTTATGATAAGGGCGGTATACCAAAATTTCAGTATTTTTCCCCAGCCCTAGTCCTAACGTTATGTTTTTTTCTTTTAATCGTTATTACTATTTTCATTTTAAAAATGTCTAAGACCCGTTCCAAGACCCACCCACCAGCTACCACAAACTTCCTACTCTTCCATCACGCAAACTTCATGAATCATGGACTCGTATTTCAGGTTTAAAATTTGAAAATATCACAATATATATGGATGAATATTTTTCATTAAAAAGTAATAAATTAGTAATTCTATTCAACCCATTTAAAAATGTATTCATTCCATTTTGAATAACTATACATCCCTATTTTTTTAAATTCTATTAACTCCTAAAGAAATATATTCGTCCTCATTACAAACTTATTTGAGCCAAATGTTTTTTTTTATCAATTCTATTCAATCTTATCTTAAAATTTCAATGAAAAATAAATAGTAAAATATTATAAAAATAGAGTGAAGGGTATTGGTGAAATGGAAAACAAAAAGAGTGTATTTTTATAATTTTAGGATAGATGGGATTAAAAAAAAAATGTATAGAAGAAGAAGTTAGAAATTGCCATTTTTGATTATGACCCTTTTTCTTATCCTAAAATTTATAATTCGTTGCATGTACACCCAATGCAGGGCAACATTTGGACCTTTTTTAAGTGAGTCAATTTTAGTTTTTTGAATATTTATTTTATTTTATTAAAGATATTATTATTTTTTTATTAAAAATACCATCACTTTTTTTAATATTTATATTACAAAAAAAATTTATAAAATAATTTATTTTACAGCTATCAATTTAAGTAATTCGATTATCATATGAAATCAAATCATTTATTGAAGTTTATACTTTACTTTTTAGGATATGATCGATACATTACTGGTTAATCCCTTGTTAATATTTATTTTTTTCACATAAATTCAAAAATATAATATTTTAATGAATAATTATTGTCTGCGATCATTTCACAGTAAAACCATTTTTATCTCCATGAGATAATAATGAATACGCTATCTTGGAAATTGCACATACTCCCTCCCTTGAAAAGTTAAAACCTATTTAATAGGTAATCTTTAAATAGAAAAATATTATTTTTTGATATAATAACTTAGATTGAAGGCTAATACTACTAATAGCATAAGAGGTCGTTTGCTTGTGGGTATGTGTTATACAGAGATTGTGTATAATGAGATTTGTTTGACTTGTGATTAATTGTATTAATGTTTGGTATTATGGAAAAGTGAGATTGTTGATAACTAGGTATTGGTTATTTTATGTTTATTATTGAGTATTAACAAATGAGATAATAAGTAAAATGACATATTTACCCCTTAATAATAATAATAATATTATTATTTTTATTTAGTTATTATTTTTATTATTATTTATTATTATTCATCATTATTATTAATAATATTAATATTATTATTAATACTTATTAATTATTATTATTAATTAATTATTATTATTAATATTATTAACATTAATATTAATATTATTTATTATTATTATTGATGTGTGTTCTTGCCTTGTTAATTTGAAGATTAAGAGATGATGAGACCGTGCTTAACAGAACTAAGAACGATCACAATCAAACTATAAACGCAATATAGATAGAAGAATCGGATCCAACTCAGAAGCCTTAACCACTTTTTTATTACTCCCCCTTAGAACAACACTCATAAACATTCCAATTACAAGTGTAATATTTCAAGTGAGAAAATGAATGACCTGCCTCTCTCTTGTGAGAGAAACTATTTATACTACCAACAAAACCCTAACGATTATCCAATCTCGTTGTGCCACCTGGATGAAGACAAGCAGCCATTAATAGAGGCTGCTGGTACATCGACAACTTCTGGCAGCCAGTGCAGAGAGCCACCAGATGTCTTGCAGAGCGTAGCAGGTCTTTCCCTGTCCTTTACTTGCTTCCCATTGGTGGATGAAGAGAGACGTGCCTCTTATCTGTTGTCCTCTAGTGTAAGAGTGCTGTCCAAGATATTCCTTCTTACCGTTATTCTTGTCCTCTTACCTGTTGCCACTAGCCGTTCTCATAGTTGTGTCTGTACTTTGCTCAACAGTTCTGATATTCCTCTCCATCTCGGATGGGTCAGTTTTCGAGGCTCTGGTATTCGTCCTAGCTCCTGGATGTCCCCCTCGGCTTCGGAGCAGGGGTGTTCAGCCGAGGGGTCTCAACCCTCTATCATTTCAGTGGGCTTTCTACTCTTTGGCCCTTTCCTGGCCTTATCTTCTTGGGTTTCCCTAGCCCTTGATGATGGGCTCATCTCCTAGACCTCTTCTTGGTTCTTCTGCGAGGTATGTCTTTTGGGCCTGGGCCTTCCTGTTTGGATTGCTGTCAGCCCCTGATTTATCATTCTCCTCCTTCTTGGACCTCTTTGTAGCTGGGCCTCTTCCTCTTAGTACACTAGCTTGTTCGGCTTCTGACCCATTAGGCATGGGGGATATAATACCCATAACATTAGCCCCTCGAGCCTGGATGATCTGACGGTTTGAGATTATCCAGGATCGACCTATATTTTCGTAAGATATATCCCTCGTGCTTCAGTGTGTATGGTTCTTATTTTTCTGCTTTAGTTTTCTTTTTTGGTCCTTCCTTCTTTCTTTTCCTTGATTATCGGGGTCTCTGTGATATTTTTCGTGAAGTTGGAGGTATTTTCGACATTTGTCACAATTTTTGAATTTCAAAATTTGAAAATTTTGCAAGTTTGATTTTTTCTTTTTTCCTTTTCTCTTCCTTCAATCTTTTCCCTTCTATCTTTCCTGACAGTTGCCATTTTCTTGCTCTGTACGCTCTCCCTTCTCTTCCAGGTACTACTCCTCTCTTTCCATTTTCTTTCCTTTCCTAACTTTGTTTTCTAGTATCTCTGAGTTTTTCTCGTCGCTATCGTCTAGGGTTTCTCTTCCTCTTTCCTTCTGTATACCGCTCTCCTCTCCGCTATAATTTTGTGAATATGGATCATGAGGGTTCCATTTCCCCTTTGAAATCCCCTTCTCGGACGACTGATTCTTTACTTGGGAGTTCTAAGTCTCTTTCTCCTCATCAGGAAGAGGTTCGAGTTCCCGTTCCCCCTCTAAACTCACCTTTGACCGGACCATTGCTGATTTTGTATCTAATTTTCATTTAAAGCATAATCCTAAAATTGCCGATGCCAGTCCCGAGCTGATGGCTCATCTCGGGGAGCTTCCCGAGTGGGAAACTGGAGTTAAATTTTTTATCGAGAATTTTTCCTCTACCATTGATGATTCATGGTTACAGAAGAATATCATTATCGCCCTTGGCAAATTCCAATGTGGAGATAATATTGAATTTTTCCTCTTTTCTTCCAATACTCGAATGTGTTTTGCCCCACCGAATGCCGTTGCGGCCAACGAATTACAATTTGAGCTCGGCCTTCGATTTCCTCTTCATCCCTGTATCTGGGATATTTTTGAGTTTTGGGGTATAACTCCTGCTCAGTTGGCTCCTAAGGTTTGGGCTGCTTTGATGGGAATCTTGGTTTTTTGTTTGATGAAGTATTCATTTTTGAACACCTCTGAGATCAATTTCCTTTACCGACTTACTCCGAATAATAGGACGAAATGATATTATTACTTGGTGCCTCATCTGACCAACCTGGTTACCTCTTTGCCTAGTTCGATCAAAAGGTGGAAAAATCATTAGTTTTGGGTTCGTGGGCCATGGAGGGGGCCTAGCATCTTTGATTTCGAGGACACTTAAAATCCCATAGTGTTCCATAGGAGTTCCTTCTTCAAACCTGTTCTTAGTGCGTGTATGTATTTTGGCTCCTTTCTGCATTATTTGGAATATTCTAACATCTTTCTTTTATTTTATGCAGTAAGCGAGTTGTGTGCTCTTGAGAAGTTGTCGTCTGGGTTTTAGGACGCTCTCCATCGTATTCGCGAACTTTCCGAGAAGGACCACCACTTCCAGTCCATTCTTACTGGCACTAACCTTTTCACAGCTGGTTTTATTTCCTCGGCTATAGCTATGCCAGGTGATTTTTCTGTTGCTGCGTTCTTTGTTTCTTTCCTTTAGTGTTTCTGTAGTGGTGTTCCTCATCCCCCTACTCTCGCTTCTTTCCCGTATTGATCTTCCTTTTTATTACATTCAGGGAAGGAGAAACGTCTCATGCCCAATACTGCTCGCATTGCTACTCTTCCATCCGCTCGCAAACAAGCTGCACTCAGTAAAGGAAAAAAGAAGATTTCTCAGATCCCCTCCAAGAAGATGTCTGGAGCCCCTCTTATCGTGTAGCCCCTCACGGCTATCAAGATTCATGATCCTTCTGATCCTCCCTCTCCAAGGCAAGATATTGATACCGCCAAGGGGAGGACCACGGGTGCCGGAGGAAAAGTTTTTAGAAAAGCCCCGGAAGCTCCGAAGTCTAAGAAGGGTAATACCGAGGTCATTGTTGCTAAATCCATGTCTCTAAGAGGAAGTATAGTCTGCAAGATGAGAGTTCTGATGAGGGTAACCATGATAGTGCCGCCCTTGCCGTCTGTCCTCCGAAGAAAGTTCGGGGTGACAACGTTGGTGATACAGATGTCAGCTCTCCTGTTGTACCTGATTCTACACCTCAGGAGACCATAGATATATGTGATATCAGCTCATCTTCTTTCCTAGAAACCCTTGCTAAGTCCCCTACCAGTGTTTCCAACATTCCATGCACTTCCTCCCATTTAGCCCCTGATCATCCCATTGCTTTTGATCCGAGTCTCTAGGAAACTCCCTTTGGGGGTCTCTTCGGTAACTTTGCTTCTTATTGTACTCCCTTCGAGATGTGGCGACATTATAAGGGAAAGATTCCCGTGTATTCTTTAGCTTATGATCATTCATCGACTGAGGCCGCTCCTTCTGCTTTACATCTATTGGAAGAGGCTACTCCGTATCTCCTGATAAACCAGATAGTCGACCAGGAACTTTCAAGGAAATATGGACACTTGGATGAGGCTAGCAAGACCTTTCTCCATACTTAGGAGCCCTTATTTGATTTTGACGCTCCAGCTTGTTTGGCCTATGCTGCTACTTTCTCTTTCAAGGGTTGCACTAAAGAGCTTCTTGGTCATATTGAAAGCATGTCTGCCGGGGCTTTCCTCTACAGTACCGCCACTTATCTGGGTTAGCAAGTGATGAGTGATATTTTCACCTAGATTTTAGTGTCTTTTTATATGTGTTTTCGTATTATTTTATCCGTATTTTATGTGTTATTTGGTTGTGTTTTGTGTTTTCATGGAAATGTGTGTGAATGAGCTTAAACCTACTATTTTCACTTTTTATTTGATGCTAAATATGATAAGGAAGATGTAGGAAAAAGCGGATCTCAATTTGGAGTTGAAACGAGGGAGAACGAGCCAAAACAGTGAAGGAATCAGGGCAGCAGCAACACGACTGGCCGTGTTGGTGGCACGAGCCGTGTCGCAGTGCACGACTCGTGTAGCTAACACGGGCCTGTCCAGAATGGTCGTGCGGCAACATCTATTCATCCAACACGACCACCACTTGGCCGTGTTGCGGAGCTCGACTCGTGTTGCAGCACACGACCCGTGTAGCCAACACGGGCCTGTAAGCGATGGCCGTGCGGGAGCATCAGTTCACGCAACACGGGCACCTTATGGCCGTGTTGCGCCACACGACTCGTGTCGTGTCAGGGATCAGAAAAATTCAGAATCCTTCTAGAAGCTTGTCAAGGAGTATAAATACCCCTCCATTCAGATTTTATGAAAAGAATCCGAAATTCCACCTTCCCCACACACCTCACACACCATTTCTTCCATTTTCCACCATCATCTTCATCCATTCTTCATCCACCCATCTATACTTGATCCCCTCCATCAAATTCACCATCCAAGTGATCAAGGAAGCAAGGGAGAGTGAGATCACAAGAAGAAGAAGGAGATCTCCATTGAAGCACTTCAAAGGGGGAATCTAATTCTAATTTTTGTGCATTTCTTTATAGATTGATCATGTTTTGTAAGGATCTTAATGTCTATGTTAATTTTCTTATGGATATGAGAGGCTAATCTCCTTTGTGAGATTAGCTCCATGATTGGTGTTGGATAATTTAGTTTTTTTATGCAAATTGATTTTAATCTTGAATGGGCTTTGTGTTATTTCTATCATTGATTGTTGATTGCTTGATGTATATGATGATTTGTGTGATTAATTGTCATGGGCATGTGATTAGATTGAGAAATCAATTATGTGTTTAGGATAGTTCATTGAATCATTTCATCATACACTTCATGTGCATTAATTTAGAATGAGATAGAGATATCCTTCTAGATTTAGAACCCTTTGATAGAACATTTGATTAGCTTAATCGAGAGGTTGGTTGATTAAATGAGGAGACCCAAACAATTAGTGAATTCATAGTACCTTAAAAGGGAATATTGCTTATGATTTAGTACCTAATTAGGGAACTCATAGAGTAATTAGTACCTAGTGGGAGGTGTTTGCTATTGTCTCGATCCTATATGCGTTCGGGAGCCTTGTTGAGGGCCTACATCCTATCCATCTCGAGAGAGAGTTTAGGTGGAATTAGTGATCGCTTCTATACCTTGTCCATGAGAGATTAGAATTAATTGCATGATTACTTAATTATCTATGCCATGATTGTTGTTAATCTCATCCTTGCATCATTTGGAACCCTTTTATCTTTGCATTCATTTTATCTTTATTTCTTGCTTTAGCATAATTGCATTCATTTGCTCCTATCCTCTCTTCCGTCGTCCTTATAAAATCACGATAAACTTGAGATCGCTTAAACTCTAGTACCTTCCTCCCTGTGGTTCGATAATTTCTTTAATTGGTCATGCCCACTATAATATGGCTAATCAAATGGCGCCGTTGCCGGGGAGGTAACGGTCGCTAGTAGTTTGACGAAGGATTGTTTAGAGTGGTCTTAATAAGGATATTTTTTTTTATTTTTGCATCTTATATTTGCTTTGGAAAATTTTGTTCTAATTTTTCTTTCTTTTATAGGTGCATACCTTGAGAAGGAAGAAGAAGGAGAGCAACCCCAAAAATATGAGCTACATGGATACTCTTCGAGATATGGTGAATAGAAATGTTCATTCCGTTATGAACACACAAGAAAATTTTCAAAGATTTCAAATGCCAAATGGTGAACCTAATTTGCAACCGGATTATGGAGTACAAGATATGCAATTCCTACAACAAGGTTATGGAGATTTTGGAGTTCCTCATCAAATGAGTCATCAAGTATACCCTCAAGGTGTGGAAGATGTTTTTCAAGGAAATTTTTCTAGTCATCAAGAAGGAAATCAACCACATCTATGGGGAAATTTTCAAGACTCCAACACCTCTTATTCCACCCAAAGTAACCACATAGCAATGTTTGGAGAAAAGATGTTTGAAATGGTTATGGATCGCATAGAGAAGGAGAGTAAGTTTAATGAAATGTGGATGGATCGAATCGGAAATTGGTGTGACATGGTGACAAGTGCAATAGTAGCATTCGGTGCTAGATTGGATTCCATTGAGCACCAAGTTAGTCAAGTTGTATCCACCGTTGAGAACAACAAGCCTTCTTCCTCTATTAAAGATCGAAAAGAGGATAGTTTGGGGGTTGATAAGGTTATGAAGGAAAAGAGAGAAAGGGTGCCTAAGTGGGTGAAAGCTACAAAGTTGAAAGAAGAGTTGACGGAGGAATTCGATAAATTTGTCGAGTCTCTTGAAGAGATGGTTGAGAAAGTAAAACATCAAAATCGAGAAGAGATTCATGCCCTTATGGAAGAAAAGAAGTCTCCGGAAACTAAGATCATGGATTTCACTCCCCACAAGCCTAAACCATCTCATTCTATTGAAATTTCAAATTCTCTTAAGAACTTTCATGATTTTATTGATAAAAATTTGTTTGGTGATTGTAGGAAAAAGGTTGCAAGAGGACAACAACACTTGTCAATGCCCGAATTCTTACCGGGGGATGTGGTTGAAGTTCAAAATGCATATAAAGCCCCATGGAAAAAGTGGAACAAGTGGAAAGGGCCATTCCTTGTGAAGAACGCCTTCGGAGACCAATTACTTGAGTTATTTAACAAGAAGGGAACCGTTCTAGTGGTTGAACGGGAGAGCACACGACACTACTTCAAGAAGAAACCTATGATAGTGCCTAAGGACTATTCAAGACCACCATGAGCTAAAGACTATCGTCCGGCTTGAAGACGTTAAACTTAGCGCTAGATGGGAGGCAACCCATCATTATCTTTATTGCTTTATTTAATGCTTTCAATAAGGATTGTGGATTTGTTGTTTCTTGCATTTTGGCCTTGTAGGTGGATCGTGCTTGTGAGAAGAATGAGTTTTCAAGATACGATAAGTGCTTGATTTGAAGTGTGAAAGTAAGTCACACCACTTTTTGCAAACTTACCTCGAAACTCTTGTTTCAATTTAAGTTTGGGGGGATATGGCATGGTGTGACATACTTTGTTTTGAAGCCATATACTTTTCGTGTTTTTGGGCTAATTTTGAATTTTTCTCATGAGCATTGGTTTGATTTTGGTATGATTGGTCGTGTTGAAGTGCATGATAGTCCATATTTTTAATGAAATTGTTGAGCTAATGGTTTTGTTGAGCATGTATGAAGGGTATTGGAAGCACGAATTGAGCTCGGAGCTAACAACTTCCACTATCAAATGCTTATTGAGGGAGTTCATTCTACACCCTACCACTTTTATGTGCTTAGCATAATTTGATTTGATTTGTATTGATGTGATTAGCATGCTACTTCATGTGTTATGTTTTTTGGGATGTTTATTTTCATTAGTTAGGATTTTCTTTTCAATCAAAGGTTGGGATGATTGTGAGCTTACATTGTTTATGGATGATTTGAATGTGTGCTTCATTGTTTAATGATGGTGATTTTTATTCTTGCATGTTATGTGTTTTTGTTTTATTTATTGTTTGTTGAGTCTTTATTTTATGTTTTGTGTGTTTTCTTATTTTTGTCTTGGTATGTTTGGTGGTGTGTTTTGGGATGTTGTGAGTCATTTTTGAACATGAGTGGTGATATGTTGTGGTAGTAAGTGATGACAAGTTATGATTAAGAATCTCTACACTTTCGAATTGTGACATGTTTTACTTAACTTGTTCAATTTTGAGATGGATGTGGTGTAATAAGTTTCTTAAGGTCCGAGCACAAGCTTGTGAGCGTTTGAGCCTCAACCGTGCATACATGGTATTTTTCTTCATGAGTGGATTGGTTGTGTTTGATAAGCTAGAATTTGCTCAAGGACTATAGGAACGAGCCCAATTTGTGGAGATTAGTGACATGATCTAAGGCCATCCTTGTTATTATAGTCATTACCTTATATTTTCCTACCATGAACATCATCCCTAGTCAACCACTTTGAGCCTTAAAGCCTATTTATTGTGATATAAGCACATTACAAGCCATGATTACCCACTTAAGCCTTACATATATACCATTTGTGTGGGTGATTGAGAAGATGGTAGCTAGTAAGGTTTGATGAGATAACAAAAAAAGAAAGGAAAAGAAATGGTAACAAGTAAGAAAAAGGATGAAAAGAGCAAAATGAAGAATGCACATGCAACCTCAAAACAATAAATATGAGCAAAGCAACAATAATATGCTCAAGTACTTAAAAATCTAAAGAAGGAAGCATGAATCATAAGAAGCTCGAGAAATCCAAGGAAAGTTGATGAGTAGAGCTTGTGAGTGCCAAAGACAAGAAAGGAAGAAAAAAAAGTGGAGAAGTTGGAGAAATTGGCCATCTCTTCGATTACTTACACTTGCTTAGTCACTATTATCCATATCTTCCATACCCTACCAAAGAGCCTATCATTACATCCTTAATGTAAGACCTTTTTGATCATTAATGGAAACCTTGGCGGTTTGTGAATATAGTCCACGAGCAAGCTTATAGCGAGTCGAGCCAATCGATTGATGAGTGTTGATTTACCTACTTTAAAGAGTGTTGAGTGAAATTGATATCTATGTGAGGCTTGGACTAAAAAGGGACTGTATTACACTATCATTCTCTTTAGATTGAACTTGTTAATTTCTCTTATCATGAATCTAATGTTGTAGGATGACTTAGCATAAATTGTGATTCTTATTATTATTGATGTGTTGTTACTTATGTTCGTTTAGTCTCTTCCTAGGTGAAAATCACTCTCATTGGTTTATCATTTTCGTTGTGCGGGGACGCACAACACTTTAAGTTTGGGGGTGTGATGAGTGATATTTTCACCTAGATTTTAGTGTCTTTTTATATGTGTTTTCGTATTATTTTATCCGTATTTTATGTGTTATTTGGTTGTGTTTTGTGTTTTCATGGAAATGTGTGTGAATGAGCTTAAACCTACTATTTTCACTTTTTATTTGATGCTAAATATGATAAGGAAGATGTAGGAAAAAGCGGATCTCAATTTGGAGTTGAAACGAGGGAGAACGAGCCAAAACAGTGAAGGAATCAGGGCAGCAGCAACACGACTGGCCGTGTTGGTGGCACGAGCCGTGTCGCAGTGCACGACTCGTGTAGCTAACACGGGCCTGTCCAGAATGGTCGTGCGGCAACATCTATTCATCCAACACGACCACCACTTGGCCGTGTTGCGGAGCTCGACTCGTGTTGCAGCACACGACCCGTGTAGCCAACACGGGCCTGTAAGCGATGGCCGTGCGGGAGCATCAGTTCACGCAACACGGGCACCTTATGGCCGTGTTGCGCCACACGACTCGTGTCGTGTCAGGGATCAGAAAAATTCAGAATCCTTCTAGAAGCTTGTCAAGGAGTATAAATACCCCTCCATTCAGATTTTATGAAAAGAATCCGAAATTCCACCTTCCCCACACACCTCACACACCATTTCTTCCATTTTCCACCATCATCTTCATCCATTCTTCATCCACCCATCTATACTTGATCCCCTCCATCAAATTCACCATCCAAGTGATCAAGGAAGCAAGGGAGAGTGAGATCACAAGAAGAAGAAGGAGATCTCCATTGAAGCACTTCAAAGGGGGAATCTAATTCTAATTTTTGTGCATTTCTTTATAGATTGATCATGTTTTGTAAGGATCTTAATGTCTATGTTAATTTTCTTATGGATATGAGAGGCTAATCTCCTTTGTGAGATTAGCTCCATGATTGGTGTTGGATAATTTAGTTTTTTTATGCAAATTGATTTTAATCTTGAATGGGCTTTGTGTTATTTCTATCATTGATTGTTGATTGCTTGATGTATATGATGATTTGTGTGATTAATTGTCATGGGCATGTGATTAGATTGAGAAATCAATTATGTGTTTAGGATAGTTCATTGAATCATTTCATCATACACTTCATGTGCATTAATTTAGAATGAGATAGAGATATCCTTCTAGATTTAGAACCCTTTGATAGAACATTTGATTAGCTTAATCGAGAGGTTGGTTGATTAAATGAGGAGACCCAAACAATTAGTGAATTCATAGTACCTTAAAAGGGAATATTGCTTATGATTTAGTACCTAATTAGGGAACTCATAGAGTAATTAGTACCTAGTGGGAGGTGTTTGCTATTGTCTCGATCCTATGTGCGTTTGGGAGCCTTGTTGAGGGCCTACATCCTATCCATCTCGAGAGAGAGTTTAGGTGGAATTAGTGATCGCTTCTATACCTTGTCCATGAGAGATTAGAATTAATTGCATGATTACTTAATTATCTATGCCATGATTGTTGTTAATCTCATCCTTGCATCATTTGGAACCCTTTTATCTTTGCATTCATTTTATCTTTATTTCTTGCTTTAGCATAATTGCATTCATTTGCTCCTATCCTCTCTTCCGTCGTCCTTATAAAATCACGATAAACTTGAGATCGCTTAAACTCTAGTACCTTCCTCCCCGGCAACGGCGCCATTTGATTAGCCATATTATAGTGGGCATGACCAATTAAAGAAATTATCGAACCACAGGGAGGAAGGTACTAGAGTTTAAGCGATCTCAAGTTTATCGTGATTTTATAAGGACGACGGAAGAGAGGATAGGAGCAAATGAATGCAATTATGCTAAAGCAAGAAATAAAGATAAAATGAATGCAAAGATAAAAGGGTTCCAAATGATGCAAGGATGAGATTAACAACAATCATGGCATAGATAATTAAGTAATCATGCAATTAATTCTAATCTCTCATGGACAAGGTATAGAAGCGATCACTAATTCCACCTAAACTCTCTCTCGAGATGGATAGGATGTAGGCCCTCAACAAGGCTCCCAAACGCACATAGGATCGAGACAATAGCAAACACCTCCCACTAGGTACTAATTAGCAAGCGCTTCATGTTGTGAATGCTATGCATCGTCTCTTTGAATTGGAAAGACGCGAATCTATTTTACAAGACGAGGTTGCCTTGCTTCACCAAAAAGCAAAAGACCATGAGTGCAAAACCATCGAGGCGAGTACTGCTGAGGCTCGAATCTGAGGAAAGTTGAGGATTGAGCAGGATAAGAGAGCCAAGCTCAAGGAGGGCTTTGAGACACTACGTGTTCAATATGATAGTCTGTTTGCCAGTTCCGAGAAAGAAAAGAGTGCTTTGGAGTTTCAAAACAAGGTACTTTCGGATAGGGTTGCAACCATGGATGCTGAGCATCAAGAAGAGATTAAGGTGAAAGATGATCAATTCCGTGCTGACCTGACCCGAGCCCAGAATAGTCTTCATGCTCTTCAGATGTCTTCCGACAGATAGCTCAAGAAAATATGGTAGGAAAAAGAAGCTTCCGAGGTTTTGCTTAATCAGAGGGTCCGAGATGCTGAGGATGCTGCTGCCGAGGCCCAAAAAGAGCGGGATGAGGCCCTAGCCAACCTGGATCGTGTCAAGGATGAGCTTCTCCTTTCGGAGGCCGACAATCTCTGCTATAGGGAAGTTGTTCTCCCTAAAGCTGAAATTTACTGCTTCTGTTCCTCTTCAGCCGCCATGGCAAAGGCCTCTTTCGAGAAACCTTATCCCGAATGTTTGGATGATATGGGTGGTATCCTTCGTCAAGCCCTCAGCCAGGAGAAGATGCCTCCGGGCGAGTCTTTGAAGATAGAACTTGATTTGGGGTTACTTGGTGAGTATTCTAATTTTATTACCGATACTGAACTTCTGGAGAAAGATTTTAATGAAGTTTCGGAAGTGAGGTCGGATGAGGCCTTTGCAGATGGTGCTTTAGAATTTGTTGCGTTTGACTCTAAGGTTGAGGACCCTCTCATTGGCATTCCTACCGAGTCTGTGGAGATGCTTACCCGGGGAACATCTGTTGAACTAGAGCTTCCCGGATCCGGTAATATGAGCACACTTGCTCAAGTTGTTACTGCTACGATCCCTGAACTTCAGTCTCCCGAGGTTGTTACTGTTCCCATACTTCCTTCTTTTACGGAAGCTATTCCTCCCTATGGGAGCACTGAAACGGCCGATATTTTGTTAGATCTGATGATCTCGGGAGCTTCTCTGGGCCCTTCCGAGGGTATGCTGCTCGAAGGTAGGAACTCGAAGTCTATGGAGGCTACCGATTCTGAAGGCTTCTCCCCCGACAAATGAAATATTACCAAGCCCCCGGTACCAAATCAGATATATTCCCTTATTCGAATTTATTATGAATATTTCTTGTATTTTTCTCCTTTTCTTCGAATTGTGAGATTTTTCTGTGAATCTCCAACACCTGTGTAATCCGTTCCTTATGTAATGAAGTACTTTTATTTGCTGTCAACTAACCTTATAAGGGTATTCTGGTAACTTTGTCTTTATTTTTTAGTGTAACAGTCATTCCCATCATGGTGTGGCACGTCCTTGATCGTGCACCACGTGGATTCATCCAGGCTTTTCATTTTTCTTGGAAGTTGTAAAGTCTCTCTATCGCAGCAGTCCGATCTTTTCCATTTTTGGTTTACCCTATCTAGTCAACATGGATTGCCTTTGCTTCTATCAGATATCTTTCAATTTTTATTTTTTGAAATTCAAATCTCTTGCATATTCCTTTGTGTTTTCCCCATAACTACTCCTCGAGTTTCCGGCGTTCTTTGAAATTTCCCTTATCTTTCCCTTTTGCTAAACCCTACCTTTCATGTTCATCGTTGATAATGTCTTGTGAAGGTACTACCCCGTCGGTTGATGTTCAAGAGGTTAACACCTCTGATTCTATGCTAGAGAGGCATGTGCGGCTTGGTGTTCGCAGTTCTAATCGCCTTTAGAGGATGGTTCGCCCAAATTTGAGGGATTTGTCTACTTCTTCTTCATCTTGGGGTAACATGCCTTCCGTTCCCTCACCCGACTATTCTTAGTTGCATTTCTAGTAAAATATTTAAGAGCAAGAGACTCTATCGTTGTTGTACATGTGTCACCAAGCAATAAAATTTATAAGTATGTCGTCCCAAGGGAAAGTAAACGCATAGTTGTATCCAAATTTATCATTGATTGTGCTTTGTAGGAGTGACAAGATTGAAGATTTGATATTTATACTACTTATTATTCTAATCAATTAACTAAAAAATCAATTAACAACTAAATGTATCAAATATCGAACAAGTGATAAGATGAATGGAATGTGGATAGAATTCACTTAAGAAGAGAGCAAGGCTAATCATCCTCATGATTAAGAAACTAGCTAGATATGCATGATTCTTAATATTGAACTTCATTAATTAAGGACTAAAAGCAATCATGTTTTTACCCCTAATCCCTATGGCCAAGGCAATTAGGTTCTCGACTCTTTGACAAGTCTAAATCTCCTAAGATTGTTCTTACTCTCAATTCCCTTAAGGTACTATGATCATAAGTTTTGTTCTTTTCACTCAATTTCTTATGTGTCCCTCTATGAATGTTCTAAGCATAAGAAGAATATGACTTACCTCCCCTCACACTAACATGCATGCACATCTTAATAGATGATTCAATTAAACCACTAATCATAATATTGGAATGGCCATCCTAACACTATGAATAGAGATTTTAATCACACAAGTATTGAAATGAAACATGATTCATTAATCATAAAAGGAAGTCCAAAATTAACTCAATTCAATATCTCAAATCCTACATATCTAGCATTCTTCTTAACCAATCATATGATTAGTCCTACTATAGGACTAGTCACTACACATTGTGTTTAGATCAATACATTCAAAGGCTTGCTCCATTTGAGCCAAATAATGAAGAAAATCACAAATTAAAGGTAAGTGGGCTACTCTTGCAAAGTAGGCCTCCTCTCCCTTCAACATGATCAAATCTTCACTCCTTGATGATTTCCTCTTCTTAAAGTGATGGAATGATGAATTGATGGATGGATCCTTGAAGATCAAGTTGATTGGATGGATTAAATGTGTGGAGATGAATCAAATGGATCTAATGTGTGAAAATATGGTGTGGGAGTGTGCGTAACTGCTCTAATTGTGTGTTCTCCCTTCAATTTCGCACAGCTCAGCCTTTTATATCACTTAGGGACCTTCTAGAAGCTTACAGAATATTCTAAAATTTAAACTGCTTTTTGCACCTACACGCGCCGTGTAGCAGCACACGGCTCATGTAGTGCATACGCAGTTCAGCGTGTTCTACACGTTCCCGAACACAGCTCGTGTATCTGCGCACGACCTTCTCAAACAGGCCCATGTTTCACACACAGGCGTGTGCCGGAACATGGCCTTCTCCTGGGCGTGTCCTGCATTCTGATGCTCGAACACGACCACCTCGGACAGGCCCGTGTTCCACACACGGGGCGTGTCCGAGCATACCCTGTTCTTCCTTCTCCGTTTTGCTTCCGATTCTATTTTTCTCCATTTTTTGATCTGTTTTACACATATTTAAGCTCATTTACACATTTCTATCAATTCATACCATGTTTCTCCTAATTACATAAAACTCCACCAAAAGTCACACAAATACGGATGAAAACATCTGAAAATCCATGAATAAAGATACTAAAATCTAGGTGAAAATGACAACAATCAACTTAAAGTGTTGTTCATCCTCGAACAACGAAAAATGATAAACAAGAGGAGTAATTTTCACCTAGAAAAACTCTTAACGAACATAAACCACAACACATCACAAGTCATAAGGACTACAAAATCACATTAAGTTTTCCTACATCATCAAATTTATAACATAAAAGATTAACAAGTTCAATCTTAAGATGACAAAAGAGTAATCAAATTTCTTTCGATCCAAGCCTCTCTTAGGATACAAAATTCACTCAACACTTTATGAAGTAGGGTTTAAACAATACTCATCAACCGGTTAGAACCGACTCACCATAGGCTTGCTCATGGACTATGTTCACAAGCCACCCTAGTTTCAATAAGTGATCAAATAGGTCTTTATCATTGGATGTAATGTTTAGGCTCTTTGATAGTGTAGAAAACTTTGGATAATAGTGACTATTCAAGTGTAGATAATCGAAGAGATGATTCTTTTCTCCAACATCTTTACTTTCAAACTTCCTACCTTTGTCAATTATTCAAAAGCATTAAACATCAACATACCATGGATTCATTGAGCTTCTTTTGAATAGCATACTTCTTTTCTTTGACTTTCGTATTCCTTGAGCATATTTTATGATTTTTCTCCTTTTCTTTTTCATTGAAGTTGCATTTACATTTATCTCTAGCTCTTTCATTCTTTTCTTGATTCATCACTTCCTTCATCTTCTTGCACATTTTCACCATCAAATCTTGTAGACCATCATCTCCTCAGTCACCCACACCAAGGTTATATATATAAGGTTTAAGTGGGTTTTCATTGCTTGTATTGTGCTCAAATCACAAAGAAAAGGTTTATAGGCTCAAAATAGCTAACTAGGGATGATGTTTGGGTGAGGAATTTTATGGCTATAACTTATATAACAAGGATGGCCTAAGATCATATCACAAATTTCAACCATTCGGGCTTCGTTCTTATAGTCCATGAGCAAATTTTAGTTTGTCTAAATTCAATTGATCCTCTCATCAAGAAAATTAACCATGGAGACACGGTTTAGGCTCAACTCTTACAAGCTTTTTCTTGAACCAAAAAGAAACATAATTACCCTTCATACATCTCAAAATTGAACAAATTATGTAATTCATGTCACAATTTTAACTAGTAGAAATCCTTAGCATGCTTGCCATCACTTATCACAAATAATGAATCATAGCTCATATTCAAAAACATATAACACTTTCCCAAAACATACCACCAAACCAACCCTACAAGAAATAAAATTCAAACATAACACATAAGCAAAAGACTCACCAAACAAGAAACATAACACAAACATATAACATACATGACTAAAATCATCCATCATAAGAAATTAAAACACATCAATTCAACATCCATAACAAGTAAGCTCAAATTTCCATCACATCCAAATCATAAAATTCAAACTAAAATACCAAAAATAAAAGAAAATGAATCGCATAAAACTAAAATAAAATCCCAAAGTAAAACCTCCCAAAAACAAAACAATTAAAGTACAATCCAATTCAAATCTAACGAATCAAATCAACTCTAAAATTCTCCAAATGAACTACTAGAAGTGATAAGCACTAAAATGACTCCCTCATGGCTCCGGAGGTGGAGGTGGATTGTAGGCATTCCATGGTATATAAGCACGAGGCGATACTTGAAATTAGAAGTTGAACATCATTGTCATCATCTCTTCCACGTTGTTCGAGTGCGCCCGAGACTGCTCCTTGTAGTACTCACTACGATGCTGTCCAGCTCGAAGTTCTTGAATATGCATCCCATGCTCTTGCTGTACCTCTCAGATCTCCCTCATCTGTGCTCCATACATCTGCTGCACATGCCTCATCTCTCTCACTTCATCCATCGTGTAGTTCCATCGATCATTTCCATGCTTGGGGCCCATTGGTGGTTGCTGCTGTTGCTCTTCCTTCTCAAACTGTGGTGGCTCAGGAGCTTGTTCTTCGAACTCCACCTGATGCTATGGTGGCTCCTCTTCATCTCCTTCCATAGGGACCGGCTCAGCTCTCAAATTGGCTAGCTCGCGGTTCTCTTCAACCCTCATCTATCGAAGAACCTCTTCCACTTCCTCTCTGTTTCTTCTATAAAATGCTCTTACAACCCTGGAGTGATTAGCACTAGCCATTGCCAAATTAGCAAACCTTCTTCGAGTGTATACTATAGTGAGCTCTGGAGCTGGCAAAGGAAATGGAGCCCCTTTTTCTTGCCTTAAGCAGTATTGGTTTGCAACCACAGATAAAAATTCCATTCTCATCAATTGATGGTAATTCAACCCTTCACTCCCCATTATGTTTTCCATTCCTGCAAGATTCACTCCCAATCCTTGAGAAGTGTGTCTCTTAGCTACTCTCTCCGAATGTTGCACAAAATGCGCTGCAACATTTAGTGGTAGCTCATTATAAATGCAATACATGATATATAGTTGTTTCTCTCCTACTGCTCCACTTTCAAATCTCTCCAATATAGTATTCGAGACAATCTTCTCTAAGTATCTCATGACTGGATTCCTTATTGCAGTTCTTTCGAGGCACTGGGAACGTATCCTGCTTGCTCTGTTCCATCATTCACCAAACTCTTCCACCATTCTTGCTGATTAAAGCCCCTACCTGCATAAAATGTTCTATCATCCTCACATGGTGGACATCCAAAGAATTCATTCAAGATGTGTAGAGGAATCTCCCTCCTCATCACATTATCCAGCTGAAACGTAACCGAAATGGGGAACTTATTTCTATCCTTCTTCACTTGAAATGTACTCATAAACTCAGTAGTTAGATGGTAGTAAGTAGGGGGCCTTTTATCGAAAAATGCTTTCATATGTGAAAATCTAAACAACTTCCTCAAGTCTTCCTCTATTCCTAACCCTTCCATTGTAGTTGTGTCTTGGAATCGGGTTAGCTTAATCTTAGGGACGAGTGTTTGCCAATGAAGCACATACTTTTCCCAATACTCTTCAAATTTGACCCCAAAGTATTCCAGATGGATCTCATCTTCCATTAATTGAGCATCAAGATTAGCTAGTTCTCCCGGATCGGTAATGATGATGAAATCCTTATTCCTTGGTCTCACTCTCCTCTCGGCCATCTAAAATTTATAACAATGCTCAAGTTATATTCAATTTCATCATTAAAAATATTAATGCATTAAGTTTAGATTCCACTCTAGTTATTCAACCTAGTGCGATCTATATTATGCATTAACATTATACATTCACATCATCATAGCTTCAAACATCACCACTAGTATTCAACTCCACTATCACTCCTTCCAATTTTCCATGAACTTACACCTCTATTCATATCATGCTTGCACATATTTTTCTCATATAAGTTCCAAATTAAACCATCACTAATCACTATGAACATATGATCTCAAAATTAGATAAAATTTTCACTTAGGCATTTCATCAAACACTTGGCATGTCTAACATTTCAATATACTAAAATCCACATTGCCTCATGCCCAAAATCCTCAAAACCTAAGCCTATTTCATGTCAATTTCATCATCATACAACATTTCCAATCATTGTGCCATGTTATAATCACTCAATCTATCCAAACTCAAACTTATGTCTCATGAACCCTAATTTTACTTTCAATCCAACAATTAAATTGACACATGTATGTTCAACACTTATAAACACATTCTAAACTCACTATAGCACAAAGCCCATGCATCAATTTACTTAATTTCTATCAAAATTCGGAAGTTAGGGCTCATAGAATTCATACCTTAGATGTAGGGTTTGAATGAGTACTTTAGATGTAAAAACTTGAAGAACTTCACTCTCACTTACTCAAACTAACCTCAATGCGGGCAATTTACGAACAATGGGTGAAGAACGAGATTGATTTGGACTTGGAATCGAAATTCTCAGTGTGTACGGAGTGGGGAGAGTATTTGAAACTGCTCTGAAATCAGGCTTTTAATTTCTGCCTTCAGACACTAAACGGGTCGTGCTCCGCTACACGGCCTCAGTCGTGGACGTGTAGCATTTTCTGATGCTTGAGCACGGCTGCGTGTTACAGGGCCTTGTTCCGCACATGGCCCGTATTTCTATCACCTACATGGCTCGAGTTTAGAGCATGCCCTCGACTCTGGGCGAGTATCATCTTCTGATGTCAGTACACAGTCAATCCATATAGGGCCGTGTACTGAACACGGCTCGTGTAGCCATTTACCCTATTTTTTCAAAATTTCACACTTCACACCTTATTTTGCCCTATTTTTGTACTTCTCATACACCCTATTCATGCTCAAAAATACCTCAAAGCATTAACACCACAATTATGATCAAATAACGGACTATCATGTACTTTAACACCTCCAAACATACCAAAACGATCCTAACTCATGAGAAAAAGTTCAAAATTAACCCATTTTACCACAAGACACAAGACAATATAAACACACATGATATATCAAGCATATACAAGTGGTGAGTCACACCACGCACTCTCTTCCCAAACTTAAATCGAAATAAGTTAAGAATTAAGTTTGCAAAAAGTAGTGAGACTTACCCTTGTAGTTTTCACCAATGACCTTTATAAAATTACATTGTGATGAATTATGTACGCCTTCCAAAATCCAAGAATGACCACCACGCACCCCAAACTTAAATTAACACAAGTGTTAAAATTTAAGTTTGTAAAGAGTGGTGTGACATACATTTTCATTCCAACTGTAGCACCCTTATCTTTCATCATTTGCACTTTTCTCCATGAGCTTCACCACCTACATACCAAATCTACAAGAAAACAATTAAATACAAAAAGAAAAATAAAATCTACACTACTAAACAATAAAAGAAGTTCAAGAAGAGAGGGTATCCATATACACTATCTCCTTTTGAGAAGGAGATATATAATGTTTCACCCGATGACCATTTACCACAAACTCATTATTAGGACCTTTAAGCTTCAATGTATTTCTACTCAACACCTCAAGCACTTCATATGGTCCAATCCATTTAGACTTAAGCTTTCTGGGGAACAACTTAAGCCTTGAATTGAATACAAGAACTTTGTCCCCGGGAGCAAACGTCTTTTCCTTCACCTTAGCATCATGCCATCTCTTCATATTCTCTTTGTAGATGATTGAGTTATCAAATATTCTTTCTCTAAACTCCTCTAACTCAACCAATTTCAGCAACCTTGCTTGACCACTCTCCCCTTCATTCATATTAAGGCGTTTAATAGCATACAACGCATGGTGTCAAACTCCACGGGAAGATGGCAAGCCTTTCCATAAATCAATTGATACGATGACACACCAAGGATGGTCTTAAAAGCCATTCGATATGCCCATAAAGCATTGTCAAGCTTCTCCGATTAATCATTCCTCCCCCCCATTGATGGTCTTCTCCAAAACTAACTTGATTTGACGGTTAGAAACCTCCACCAATCCATTTGCTTGAGGGTGGTAAGGTGTAGCCACTCGATATTTTACTCCATATCTCTTCAACAATCCTTCCATCAACTTATTTACAAAATAAGATCCTCCATTGCTCACTAATGCCCGTGGAACTCCAAACCTAACAAAAATATTCTTCTTCAAAAACCTTTGAACAATCTACCTAATGAGTAAAAAAGATGCTAAACCTCGTTTAATCCATTGGGTGTTGCTTTTGTAGGAATTTGATGTGGTTATCAAGGATAAGAAGGGCGTGGAAAATGTGATTGCGGATCATTTGTCTATATTGGAAAATGGAGAAGAGAATGAAGACATAAAGTCGATAGGGGATGAGTTCCCGGATGATCCGTGTAGACAATAGTTTGTGTTTCAACCAAGTATGGCCAAAATTTCTCAAAAGCATACACGACGGCTAAAAATTCCTTCTCCATTGTGGTGTAATTAACTTGGCATGAATTCAATATCTTTGAGGCGTAATAGATTGCTCTAAAATTTTTCTCCCTCATTTGCCCCAACACCACTCCTACGGATTGATCGCTAGCATCACAGTGCAATTCAAATTGTAGGCTCCAATCCGAGGTAACGAGTATTAGAGAAGAAGTGAGAGCATCCTTGAGCACCTGAAATGAGATACGACATTCATCATTGAAGTTAAATGGCCAATCTTTTTTAAGTAGTTTACAAAGAGGTTTAGCAAATTTTGAAAAATCCTTAATGAAGCGTCTATAAAAGCCCGCATGACCTAAAAACGATCTCACTAGTAGGAGGGGGAAGACGTTCTATGGATATCACTTTAGCTCTATCCACTTTTAAACCATGCTTTGAAATATGATGTCCCAAGACTATCCCATCGGTCACCATAAAGTGATATTTTTCCCAACTTAGCACAAGATTCGATTCTTCACACATCTGCAACACAATAGTAAGAATAGTCAAGCAAATATCATAAGAGGAACTATACATGAAAAAATTGTCCATAGACACCTCCATAATATTTTCAATTAAATCATCGAAGATAGACATCATACTACACTGAAAAGTGGTAGGGGCATTACATAGACTAAAAGACATCATTCTAAATGCAAACGTACCATAAGGACATGTGAATGTTGTCTTCTCTTGGTCTTCCGAGGCAATCAATATTTGATTATACATATCTATCAAGAAAATAATAGTACTCATGTTCCGCAAGTCTATCCAATATTTGGTCTATGAATAACAATGTGAAGTGATCTTTACGAGTATTTTCATTCAATTTACGATAATTAACACATACTCTCCAACTCGTGATAGTTCGGGTGGCAATTGTTTCATTCGTATCGGATCGAACAATTGTCATGCCACTCTTTTTTCCACTACATGTAAAGGACTCACGTATTGACTATCACTAATTGAAAAAATAATTCCCCCATCAAGCTGATGAGAGTGGAAATTTATGTACTTTTGAGTTCGATTTGATACCTCTTTGAGTGCGTTAATGGATATTATTTGCACAAGTCTTATTACTTCTAATTATTATCGACTAAAATGTGCATGAGAGGTATTTTGTTTTGTTTTGCTAGGAAAAAGGATAAAAAATACAAAGTTGGAATGAATGGTGAATTTGTATAAGCATGCAAGCAAACAGGTGCCTACTTTCCGTATTTTTTTTTGTATTTTTGTGGAAGTCAAAATTGATCGTTTGAGATATGGTTGGAAAGCCACAGAAGAGAGAAACGTGTAGGCGCAAGAATAATCTCAATCAGAGGTCGAATGAAGAAGTTATTGTCAAAACGGTGAGGTCGTCGCGCGGTTCTATACGTGATTTTTGAATTTTCCAAGATTTTGGCCCATGATGCATATCCATAATAGTTTTGCCACATCATAGTAATTTGGTGAAAAAGAGAATAAATTACTGGTCACGTGAAGACTACCAATATTTGTATGTGCATGTTGATTACATAGGGGCCACCACTGCTTTATTTCAAGTTGAACGCAGAGTACGTATAAGGCCAATAATTAGAGTGGAGCCAAAATTAATATCTATGTGAGCCCATGAAGTGTGAGAAGCTCAATTTCAGTAAAGCAGCTATCCGGCCCATCTGATGTAGCAAAAAGGAATGTATCAGATCTTAATTACAAATTGGGGAAAAACACAACAGCTTTAAAAAAACACAGTTCCTCTCGCCCGAATATCATACAAGCCGCACCATCACACCAGTTCCCTCTCACGCCATCCATCACTCACCACCATCATCCACTCATCGGAGACGGAGATCTCAACAGAGATAAAGATTAAAGAGACGGAGTCCTTCAAAAGGGTTCTTTATTTTTAATTATTTTTCTTTGTTATTTTAGCACAATGGTTAGGGTTAATTATATCTTTGTGATTTGCCCTCGTAAATCCATGAGCTAAGTTTCTTTGTGGTAATGTTAGGGCTTTAGACAGTTTTGACAATGTGATTTGATTGCCCTAGACTTGGATTTTATTACTCTGCAGATTGTTTATTTCCTTATTGAAGAGGATATTTTGAGACTTCATATTATTATGTTTTTGGGTTTTAATTCCTTTAATTATTCTTTACGGTATCACTGATTGATAGTTAATAGGATTCTTTATTTACACATAATAATTGTTGTTTCCCATGACAGTCTTAGGGGATTGACTTATAATACCTAAGAGTGTTAGACAATCAATTTGGAATATTAATTACTTGGTAAAACATCATTATTAGGTAATTAATAAGGAGAAAATAGGGTTAATAATTGCGTACCTAGAAAGGGAAGTCTAGTGCTCTAACCTTTAATGAAATTTAGAATGAAGTACCTATAGAGGGAGAAAGAATTAATTCCTTATTGATCCTAGGATTTTCAACTCATTATAAGTGTTAGATCCTACCCGATCAAGGTGATTTAACTAGGCTTAGTGATCCTCTTATAAACGTCTGCAGGTAATTAATTTGGGTCTAGATAAATTAGTCACATAGTTAAACTGTTTGCCCGAGCATTACCAGTTCTCCATCTTTGAATTCTTAAATCGTTTCTCTTTCGTGATTTATTTTATTGCATAATTAGTTTAATTATTTTAATTTAGTTTTATTAGTTTAATTAGTCATCCTTTTAAAACCCCCGAATTTGTCTTGCAAACAAATTATCATTAATAGAATTACTTATTAAATTTATAACTATCCTGCGGGAACGATATTTCATTTGATCACACGCACTACAATCGATCCCTTACATTTGAGGGTGAAAGGAAATAGCGATCACAAGCCATTTTAACACCTCTTTTCTTACCATTTTTTGCATTATAGGATTTAATCTACGTTGGTTTTGCACACGACTTCTCATCATCAATCAAATGAATCTTATGCATACATAAAGATGGGCTTATACCTTTCAAGTATTTTATACTCCAACCAATAGAAGATTTATGCTCCCTTAACACTCTTAACAACTTTTTCAATTGTAAATCATTAAGGGAAGAAGATACAATTACCGGACACATCTCATTCTCTTCCAAGTAAGCATACTTCAAATGCTCCGGTAATGGTTTCAATTCTACCTTCTTTTCTTGCACCTCTTCTTTTAGTTCTTCATCAAGTTTCTCCACTTTTTCTTCCTTTGCTTCTTCACTTCTGAGTTCCCTACAAGCATTTAAACCATGAAATTCATCAATTATTTCATCATTTTCTAAACAAAAAGAAGAGTTAGATTTTATAGAGTCAATAGAGTATGAGTGGCTTATGATAATTTCCAATGGATCCTTGGAGTGAAGATGATACATATGCTTTTCAACAATATTGTCCACAACCTCCAATCTTCTACATTCCTCCTTGTTCCCAGGATATCTCATAGCCTTTCTTAATGAAAATATCACCTCTTCCTCATTCACCCTTAAAGTTAGCTCCCCTTTCTCCACATCTATCAATGCTTTCCCCGTGGCAAGAAATGGACGATCAAGTATCAATGAAATATTAGCATCTTCATCCATATCAAGTACCACAAAATCCACAGGAAACACAAACTTGCCAACTTTGATCAAAATGTCTTCCATAATTCCTTTTGGATGCGTCAACGACCGGTCGGCCAATTAAAATGTGACCGACGTCGGTTTGACCTCACCAATACCCAACTTCTTGAAAATTGACAAGGGCATCAAGTTAATACTAGCCCCCAAATCATATAAAGATTTGTAGTTCTCATGCTCTCCCATCTCACATAGAATAGTAAAACTCCCCGGATCTTTCAATTTAGGGGAAAATTTCTTTTATAAGATGGTACTACACTCCTCCGTTAAGTTCACCATTTTAAACTCTCCCAAGCTTCTTTTCTTTCATAAGATATCCTTCAAAAACTTGGAGTAGTTGGGCATTTGAAGCAAAGCATCCGCAAAAGGAATATTTACATATATTTTCTTCAACATCTCAACAAACTTAGCAAATTTATCTTCTAATCTCTTTCTCAAGCATCTTTGTGGAAATGGAATTGCAACGGGCAACTTAGGTATTCCCCATTCATCCCTTTCAAACTTCTCTTCTCTCTCTTTACGTTTTGCTTCTCTATATCGTTCCCATTTCTTTGGAGACTTTACTTTTTCTTTTTCAAGTATAGGGGTACTTTCATCTTTTTTAACAATCTCAACTTCTTTCTCTTTCCCTTCTTCATCTACTCTTTCCATAGGCTCAAGTTCACGCTCTACTCCCTCTACTTCCGTTGGTATAGAAGGACCTTCGTATTTTGTTCCACTATGAAGTTCAATCGCCTTGCATTGCTCCTTCGGATTAGTAATGGTCGTAGATAGAAACTTCCCTTGATGATGAACATCCCCCCTTTCACTTGCCATTTGACTCATTTGTGTTTCCAAAGCTTTGAATCTATTATCACTCAACTCTTTCTCTTGTTTCATAAAGTCAAATCTTTTATCATTCACCTCTTTCTCTTGTTTCATAAAATCAAACATCTTGGCCATTTGATCCTCTATTGTAGGCTTCCCTTCACCATTTTGAGCTTTCTCCCTCGGATCAGTGCCCGGTGGAAGAGTAAGGGCATTCCCTTGATTCCCATATGACAAATTCTCATACCTATGAGGTTGATTGAAATTTCCTTGAAAATTACCTTACCCCCATCCTCCTTGCCTTTGTGGATATTTCCCTCCATGATTACCAAAGTTACCACCAAAATCTCCTTGAAAGTTCATTCCTTGCATGAAGGCAACTTCCTCAACTGACATCTCCAGTGGACACCAAGTATCTTGAATTCCAAAATTAGAGGACATGCCTTGTTGAGGCATAGATGTAGGTATTTGACAACTTTAAGAAGATTGACCCATATTAGGCATAGACATGCCTTGTTGAGGATTAGGAAACACTTGTTAATTCATCAAAGATAAAGGCACACCTTGTTGAGGATTTGGAATCACTTGTTGGTTTACCATAGGTGTAGAGTTTGGAGAAACTTGCAAATTAGCATTCATCCTCTTAAGTATCTCCATAATTGCCTTATCGATTACATCTTCCTTAGGCACTTCCACCTTTTTCTCTTATTGTAAGCACACTTCTTCCATCTTAGCTATTCTTTCCCTTTAATACATACCCGCAACTCTATCCATAGGCCATTGACCCGTATTCAAAGCAATCTCTTCACATATAGAAATAGCTCTCTCCGAAGTTTGCCCCAATATAGAACCTCCCAACGAAGCATCAACAAGCATTCGTTCACTCCCATTCAATCTGACATAGAAAAATCCTACTTGTTGATCTTCGGGAAATCCATGTTGTGGACATCTCCTTAGCATCTCTTTGAATCAGTCCCATGCTTCACTAAATGTCTCAAGCGGCATTTGGTTGAATTGAAAGATTTGCCCTTTGAGATGCAACATCTTTGAAGGGGGAAAATATTTGCTCAAAAATCTTTGTGCTAACTCTCTCTACGTGGTATAGGATCCCGACGGTATAGTATGATACCAAGCTTTAGCTCTATCTCTCAATGAAAAGAAGAAGAGCTTTATTTTTACAATATCCTCACTTATCCCGTTAATCTTGATCGTGCTAGCTAACTTCGTGAATTGGGATAAGTGAGCATTTGGATCCTCTATTGCACCACCACCAAATTGGTTTGCTTGTACCATATTAATTAAACTCGTCTTTATTTCGAAGTTGTTCACATTCAATGGTGGTCCCATTCCATAATTTCCATATTGCGGTTGGAAGTGATCACGGATATTCATTCTTGCTCCATTGTTTCCATTACCACAGAGCTGATTTTGCACTATCGGAGGATTATTCATTGCTTCTTGTTGTGCCATCAAATATTGAATGATTGCTTGCAATTGTTGATTATGCAAGTGAACTTGCTAAACATTAGCTTGTGGCACAAACTCAGGATTCACATGTCCTCCTCTAACATTATCACCCCCTTGTTGAAAATTCCTCAAATTACCTTCTTCATCAATTATATTTGCATTATCCATTACGTTTTCCATAACTTTCTTCATAGGCTCTAACACTCCTCTTCTTTGTCTTCTTAAGGTAGTTTCTAATTCCAAGTTCAAAGGTTCAATAGATTGAGACCTTGAATGCGTTTGCACGTACCTATAAGAATTTTCAAATTAGTTCTCCAAGTAACCTAGACAAGTAAACAAATAAAAGAAATACTCTTATCAAAACTAATCAAATTCAAACTCGTTACAACTAAAAGTTTAATATTTTCCCGGCAAGCGGCGCCATGTTCTTAGTCGTATTTCTAGTAAAATGTTTGAGGCAAAAGACTCTATCGTTGTTGTACACGTGTGACCAAGCAACAAAATTTATAAGTATGTTGTCCCAAGGGAAAATAAACTCATAGTTGTATCTGAATTTGTCATTGATTCTGCTTTGTAGGAGTGACAAGATTGAAGGTTTGATATTTATATTACTTATTATTCTAATAAATTAACTAAAAAATTAATTAACAACTAAATGTATCAAATATCGAATAAGTGATAAGATGAATGGAATGTGGATATAATTCACTTAAGAAGAGAGCAAGGCTAATCATACTCATGATTAAGAAACTAGCTAGATATGCATGATTCTTAATATTGAACTTCATTAATTATGGACTAAAAGCAAACATGTTTTTATCCCTAATCCATATGGCTAAGGCAATTAGCTTCTCGACTCTTTGACAAGTCTAAATCTCCTAGGATTGTTCTTACTCTCAATTCCCTTAAGGTACTATGATCATAAGTTTAGTTCTTTTCACTCAATTTCTTAAGTGTCCCCCTATGAATGTTCTAAGCATAAGAAGGATATGACTTACCTCCCCTCACACTAACATGCATGCACATCTTAATAGATGATTCAATTAAACCACTAATCATAATATTGGAATGGTCATCCTAACACTATGAATAGAGAATTTAATCACACAAATATTTAAATGAAACATGATTCATTAATCATAAAGGAAGTCTAAAATTAACTCAATTCAACATCTCAAATCCTACATATCTAGCATTCTTCTCAACCAATCATATGATTATCCCTACTATAAGACTAGCCCCTACACATTGTGTTTAGATCAATACATTCAAAGACTTGCTCCATTTGAGCCAAATAATGAAAAAAATCACAAATTAAAGGTAAGTGGGCTTCCCTTACAAAGTAGGCCTTCTCTCCCTTCAACATGCTCAAATCCTCACTCCTTGATGATTTCCTCTTCTTAAAATGATGGAATGATGAATTGATGGATGGATCCTTGAAGATCAAGTTGATTGGATGTATTAAATGTGTGGAGATGAATCAAATGGATCTAGTGTGTAAAAATGTGGTGTGGGAGTATGTGTAACTGCTCTAATTATGTGTTCTCCCTTCAATTTCGCACAGCTCAGCCTTTTATATCACTTAGTGCCTTCTAGAAGCTTCCGAAATATTCTGAAATTTAAACTGTTTTTTGCACCTACACGAGCCGTGTAGCAGCATACCACTCGTGTAGTGCACATGCAGTTCGGCGTGTTCTGTGCATTTCCGAATACAGCTCGTGTATCCACGCACAGCCTCTCCCATGGGCGTTTAATATTTTCTGATGACTGCACACGGGCTTCTCAAACAAGCCCGTGTTCTGCACACGGGGCGTGTGCTAGCTCACGACCCGTACACTAGAACATGGCTTTCTCCTGGGCTTGTCCTGCATTTTGATGCTCGAATATGGCCACCTCGGATAGGCCCATGTTCCGCACACGGAGCGTCTCCGAGCGTGCCCTGTTCTTCCTTCTCTGTTTTGCTCCTAATTCCATTTTTCTTCATTTCTTGACCTGTTTTATACATATTTAAGCTCATTTACACATTTCTATCAATCCATACCACATTTTTCCTAATTACATAAAACTCCTCCAAAAGTCACACAAATATGGATAAAAATATCCGAAAATCCATGAACAAAGACAGTAAAATCTAGGTAAAAATGACAACAATCACCGACCCGCAGGGAGTTCCTGTCATACCGGTCGTGGCTGCTGCTGGTGTATCAACACCTATCGATGAGGAGCTTGGCGTCCTCTTGCCCTTGAACCCAATGGATTATCTTCCAGTGCGTCGGGATATCGGTGATATGGGGACTGCACTCCGCGGCGTGGCTTAGCATCTTGAGTGGGTGCTTCCTTCCCAACTCTTTACCAAGCACCTTGGTAAGATCCTGTAGATGTATGGTAGTTCTGACGTTGTTTTCCTTCCTTCTGGTAATGATGTTCCGATTTCTGAGCCCCTTTCTGAGTGTACCGCCTTTTATTACTCTTTATTTCTAGCTGGTTTGCATCTTCCCATTCCGCCTGTTGTTGGTTTGCTTTTACAAATGTGGGATATGGCTGTTGGGCAGCTGCTTCCCTCTCCTTGGTTACGTCTGATATCTACAATGTCGTTATTCCATGTGTTGGGCCACACTTTTCAGGACCCTTTTGAGTTAGAGTAACTTTTTTTCTATATTACCTCTGGTCGTTCTGACAGTTTCTATCACTTACTTCCTCATGACAATCATCACTTTGTTAGTGCTTCTGATGTTATCGGTAGAAGTTGGGAATAAGCTTGGTTTTGGTTGATGGGTAATTATCGTCTTTGTGTAAATGGTGTCCCAATGACTTTTCCTTGTCGATTCCTCCCCTTGAGCAAGTGTATGGTTCTTCCCTCTTTTCTGGGCTCTGAATTGCTCTTGGGAACTTCTGACATTCTTTCATTGCTTTGTGCAGGTCCTCCCCATCATCCCCTCATACGGTTAAAGTGATGGATTTCGTAGCGTCTATGAGATCTTATCGTCCAGCAGCAAATCTTATCGTGCCACTCCTCTACTTTAAGAACCTATCCTCGTTTCTGCTGGGTTGTCTACCCTTGGTCGTTGTGCCACTGCTGGTATTCTTTTCTTTTTATTCTCATGTGGTCTCCTTTTGTTTATCAAGGTGTCTCATTTCGTGTTTTCATACTCGTTTTTGCTTTTCCAGATAAACTTCAAGGTGCCCTATCCCTTGTGGATTCTACCGTTTCCATTGCTGGCTCATTTTTAACTCATCACAAGCATGTATACCAGTTTTTGATGATGAAGCTGATTCAGAATATTCTGCTCAGTCATCCTCCCGTGATGAAGAAGAAGATTTTGAAGGTTTATCGGTGGACTCTGGGGATTTCAAGCTTGACGAGGATCTTTGAGTGGGGCAGCTTACCCATAGTGTTGGCGTTCGATCATTTGGTTAACATGAACCGTTAGGGTTCTATACGTTTTTAAATTAGTGGAAGCAAGAAATATAGAAATGTATTACCTTTCACTAGGGTATGTTGAAGAAGATGATGAATTCTCGCCGGCAACTTATGCAGCCTCACTATTTTGGGCATAATTCTCTAATTTGATCTCCGATTTGAGTGATCTATGCGCTAAAACGATTCTCTCTTCAATACTTTCAAAAAGTGTATCACATGTACAGTTTAGAGTTCCACACGATTTTAGAAAAATTATGAAAGTTCACAAACAATAGCAGCAAACAACCTTCCGATCTTCTGTTGTATTTCCAAGTCTAATCTCGACGTCGTGGGAGATAATTTTCAAGATCTTCTCAATCTGCTGTTCCTTCATCCTCTTCATAGTGTTAGGCATGATTCAGTTATCAATTAGGATTTCTGGACAGGTGAGATGACTCATATATGGGCGACAGCAGGGACTAGGAGGAGAAATTAGAGTTGGGCCTCCATTTGGCTTAAGTAGGAGTGGACATTTTTTTCGGGCTTCGGGAACCCGAACCGACCCGGATAAAAATTACCCAAAAACTCAATAATTTTGGATAATTTTGAGTTTTGGGTATACCCAGACCCAGTTGCTTATTATCGGATCGGGTATCGGGTGTTTTAAAAATTATCCGAATTACCCGATTGGGTTGCCCGATTATTTTTTTTATTTTTATTATTTATAGTTAAATATATATACTAATTGACTAGTAACTAGGTTTCTACACATGAGCTTGAAATGCTTGAAGGAGGTATGTTTGATTTATGTTATACAATGTCTCGAATGTTTAGATGTTTAGTATTCATTTGTGGAGATTGAAATTATCTAGTGTTTTCAATTTGTCTTTGTAGTGTTGCACTTGGACATTTTATGGACTTTTGTTATTTTATGTTATTTGAGTAGTTGACTTGGATTTGATAGTTGATGTATATTTTATTCTTTTTGACTAGGATTGTATAAATTATTCAATAATTATCACAATAGAAAAATTGATGGAAAAAAAATGTCCATCAAAAAACGAAAAAAATGAAAAATTGATGCACAAAATTGAGAAATCCGATCGGGTACCCGAAGTTTTGGGTAATGATATTATCAGTTCGGGTTCGGGTAATAAAATTCTAAACCCAAAATTTCATGTATCGGGACCCAAAACTCAAAAAACCCGTTACCCGGTTCGATACCCACCCCTAGGCTTAAGTATCCAAGCTTAGCCCAAAGCTTATACTTAAGTCCAATAATAATAATATATACCACTAAAATATTATTACTGAACTACCGATCTAATCTCATAATTACGTTAAGGGCTCCTTCTTATTATGAGCTCGTTAGTCTCCCCATGTTTAAGATATACAATGCCCATTAATTAATTAAATTACTGACAACTCTATTAATTAATATCTCATCCGAGAGTAGTACCACTAAACCTCATTATCATGTCGGAATAAATCTACTTGCAGGGTTTGCATGATAATCCTTATGAGCTCCTCAAGGGGACATCATCAACCTATTTAATAGGACACGAATTCCTTCTACAATCAACAGCATACCATAGAGACAGCACTATTTCCCAACTCACCGAGTTTATTGATTTAATTACATGTAAATCTCACCAATTGATGATTCAAAAAAATACATACTGCCTTACGTATCGAGGTTATTGTATAGGGATTAAGAGCACGAACATCTATAATAATAGAGATCAAGTTCTCCTATATAGTCAGTATAAATCGAACGATCTCAAGCGGTCCTGCTCAATACACACAAAATGTACTAATGTGATTCTATAGTCAAGACAAACTAATACCAAATCACACTACAACCATCCTGATAGAGAGTCTCCGTCTATATCGGTTGTGAGTATCTGCTTATACTTTATAAGGAAACCGATAATATAATCTTCTGCATGTTGTCGCACAATATATTATCTATAGTATAAAGTAAGTGGACTATTGCCTCGGACATATAAATAAATTATAAGACGCAATCATTTGATCATTGATTATCATTTCAAATAAATTGTTAAAATATTGTTCATACTAAAGCTAGACTTTTAGTATACAATCCAACAATTAGAACCTTGCCTCCAATGTCTCCTCCTCGGGAACGATCACGACACACTACTGCTACTCCTCCTGAATTCTCCATTCCTGCTGATTTTACCTGAATGGCGGCTACTTCCCTATTAGGGAAACGTCGAAGGGGCATGTATGAACGCGGCGAATCTTCTCAATAATCTGGTATTAGCTTTAGACCACGCCAGTCTCTATCCCTTGGTGAGTTTGACATTCTTGCTAATGAGTTATGGGAAATCATTATCTCAGTTCGCGCTTCGTTATCTTTTCTGTGTCCCTTGCATTATCATCAAAGGTGTCCTTTTGCAGATCCCCCTACCGCTGAATCCGAGAGTGAGGAAGATCCCCAGGAGGATCCTGAACTGGAAGATGCCCCGATCTTGAGATGGGAAATGTTTTAGAGCCTGAGGACTATGATATGATGGTCGAGCCTGATAGAAGAGTTGTTTCTCCGACCATTTCTGAAAAGGAAGTCAATACCAGTATCCCTCAATCTAGTTCCCAGGCGATTCCTACCATTCCTCTGCTTAAACTGAACCCTCAGGGTGTTGTCGAACCAGTTAATCCTGCTATTGTCGAGGGTGAGGCAGAGCAGTTGGTTGCTGAAAGAGCTCGTGTTCGTGGGAAGAAAATCGTCGATGAGTCAGATGAGCTTGATTTGCAAGAGCTGGGGGACTTGGGCTTCGCCCAGGGTGTTTCTCATTAATTCAACTGTCGTGCTTCTATTATCATTGATCCGAGCTCCCTTTCTCGAAATTCTTCTAGTTTAGCCACTATGGTCGGGGCTGCTGCTGCCTCTCTTTCCACTTCTTTGCATATCATGGACCTGTATCATTTGTTTGCTGGTCAGGTGATTGGTGGTTTCGAAGGGTCTTCCGTTGATTTTGAAGAAAGATTGAATATTTTGGAGATTGAAAATACGGAGTTGGTTTCTCTCATTGCTTATCGGAAAGAACGTCTGGAAACTCTGGATTTTGAAGTAGGGGTGAAACAGGCCACTCTTGAATCTGTCCGGATAAGTTTGATGGAAGTGGAAATCGCCAAAGATGCTGCAAGAGTTGAGGCTGCTGAGGGCCGAGCAAGGCTGATGGAGATGGAGGCTTGTGTCTGTGCGTTGAAAGATCGTGTTATCCATCCACACGCTGCTGAAGAGAGAGCTATTCGGGCTGAAGCACGACTGAAAGAAATGGAAGTCAAGATGGCTTATCTCTTCCAATCTTTTAGTGGTCGAAAAAAAGATTGACATTCCTTCTCTTGGTTCCCGTATGGGTAAAAATTTATTTTCGACGATGGATTGTAATTTAAATTCTGTATTTCTCCTTTCTCCTTTCTTGCTTTTGTTGATCGCTCTGGATAATGCTCTCTGCCTCTATGACTTGTGACTCGTTGAATTGTCTATTGTTATTCTGAGTTTCTTGATATATGTTGGCTTGTATTTACGAGTTGCTATGTACCTTTGTCTTGCTTGCTGATCACACGTGTGTTTGCGTTCCTTTCCGAAACCCTATCTTCCCGTTTGTATTTCTGTTGTTCTGACACTATCTGATCTGAGTCCGGTCGATTCATACCTAGCTTATTTAAACTTTTATTCCATTTCGCCTGGGTTCTGAAGTACTTCCCCCTTATAGAATCTGAAGTACCCGAATTTTTTCCGATTTTGATGTTTCGACCCTTATTCGAATTACTTTTTATTCCCGTTCTGATGAGGTCCCAATATTAGCCTTTTCCTTCTGATTTCGATCTCTTTACCTTTATTCTGAACTTCCTTCTAATTCCTATCCCCGTGGGGCTCCAACCATGCCTTTTTATCCCAATTCCGGTACCTCGACGTATATTCCTAACTATTTTTATTCCAATTTCGACGAGATCCCCAAAGTTGGCTGCTTTACTTCCCCTCCAATATATCGGTCCGTATATGAACTACTTTCTTATTCCCCTTCTAATGAGACCTCAAAATTTGCCTTTTTATCTTAATTCGGATGTTTTGACTCTTGTTCAAACTTCTTTCTTATTCCCATTCCAATGATACTCCAAACTTTTCCTTTTTGTTCCGATTCCCTTCTTCCATTTTTACCTCCATATTTCCTCTATCGCTATTACATCTTTTTATTCCATCATCAACGTCCGTCCCCCTATTTTTGAGATTTTACCCTTTTATTCCGAGACCATCCATTTCTTATTTTTGATTTTGTATTAGCCATTGATTCACCGCAACCCCTTTGTATTATGCTATGACATTCCTTTTCTATTGTCCGGGATCAAATTTTAATGATTCATATTCCATTAAGTAAATATCCATAGCCACATAACAAGAATTTTCATACAACCTTCCTTTCTGATATAGCCCTCAAACCCATTACTCATTTGGCCTAGTGCCTTGATTCTATTCAAGTATGGCCTAATGGCTTGATTATGAGCAGTAAGAGTTTGATTCACCAACCTCGTTTGTCCTTCCGTCTGGTTCACTGGTAGTACTTCTTTAAGTGCTGGGCATTTCATGGGTGTGACACTCTCTTTCTGTCCACTTCTTCAAGTTCGTACACCCCTTTTTCTAATACCCATTTGATCACATATGTGCCTTTTTAGTTTTATCCGCTGCCTTGTGCCGCCGGACCTAACACTTTCCAGAGTACCAATTCGCCTCCTTTGAACTGCCTCAGTTTCACCCTTGAGTTGTAAAACTTTTCGGCCCTCTGTTTTTATATCGCGTTATGTACTTCTGCATTTAGTCTTTTTTCCTCCAGTAGGTCTAATTTCTTCTGGATTAGTTTGTCATTCCCTTCTTCCCTATGGAGGGCTATTCTTGGACTGTGCTCTCTGATCTCCACTGGGATCACTGCTTCTGTACCAAAAGCTATTGAAAATGGTGTTTCATTAGTAGATGTTTTTATCGTCGTCCTGTATGACCATAGGACTCCAGTCAATTCTTCCAGCCATTTCCCGTCTAACTTCTGCAGTCTTGGTTTTAAGGTGTGCTTGATTATCTTGTTGATCGCTTCAACTTGGCCGTTGGACTGAGGGTGGTAAGGTGTTGAGGACCATTTCTTGATATTGTAGTCTTCACAGAACTTTCTCAGCTTGGCGTTATCAAATTGTTTACCGTTGTCTGTGATGATCACGTAGGGTATACCAAATCGACACACAATGTTTTCTTAGATAAACTTTTCTACCCGAGCCTCTGTGATGGTCGCTAAGCCCTCGGCTTCTGCCCACTTTATAAAATAATCCACAGCCACTATGGCAAATTTGACTTCCCTTTTGCCAATGGGTTATGGGCCTATCAAATCGATTCCCCATTTAGTGAAAGGCCAAGGCTAAAGACTGATGTTAATTGCTCCAAAGGCATTCTTGTGATTGGTGCTAACCTTTGGCAAATAGGGCAAGCTCGTGCATGCTGAGTAGCATCTTTTTTCAATGTTGGCCAAAAATATCCCTGTCTGATCACTTTGTGGGCTAAAGCAATTCAGCCCGCATGGTTCCCGCATATGCCTTCGTGTATCTTGGCCAGCACGTAACTCGCCTCTTCTGGGTTTAGACATTTTAGGAATGGGGACGAATATCCACTTTTGTACAACTTTCCCTCAATCAATACATATCTCGCCGATCTAAGTCTTATTTGGCGGGCTTCATTCTTATCCGAAGGGGTTAACACTACTTCCAAATAGTTCCTGATTGGGGTCATCCATGACTCTTCGGAAGGTTGGTCAGTTAAGACCTAAACACTGTTATCCGATGGCTTTTTCTGCTTCACAATGTTGATGTTATTGAGGTCTTCTGCGTTTGATGCGGTGGCCAACTTGGCTAATGCATCCGCTCCCATGTTCTCCCTCTGATCAATGCACTTTAGAAATACATGTTTGAATCTCTGTAGCATGCCAGTGGCTAATCCTCGGTAGTGGCTCATCTGGTCGTCTTTAACTTTGTATTCCCCTCGTACCAACTGAAATTCGTTATAGACCAGTAGCTCGTTAGCGCCCATGGCCAATGCCATTCTCAACCTGTTCAATAAGGCATCGTACTCTGCTTTGTTGTTGGTAGCTTAGAAACCAAACCTAACTGCTGTCGAGAAGGTCTCTCCAGATGGGGTTTGGATGATGATCTCGGCTCCCAAAGCTGAAGCAGTAGTGGATCGATCTACATATATTACCCAGGGTTTTTTTCTTTCTTTTCTGGTCGGCATAGGGGTCATCCATGACTCTTCGAAAGGTTGGTCAGTTAAGACTCAAACACTGGTATCCGATGGCTTTTCCTGCTTCACAATTTTGATGTTGTTGAGGTCTTCTGCATTTGATGCGGTGGCCAACTTGGCTAATGCATCCGCTTTCATGTTCTCCTTCCAATCAATGCACTTTAGAAATACATGTTGAATTTCTGTAGCATGCCAGTGGCTAATCCTCGGTAGTGGCTCATCTGGTCATCTTTAGCTTCGTATTCCCCTCATACCAACTGAGATTCGCTATATACTAGCAGCTCATCAGCGCCCATGGCCAATGCTATTCTCAACCCGTTCAATAGGCCTTCATACTTCGCTTCATTGTTGGTAGCCAATAAACTGAACCTGACTGCTATCGAGAAGGTCTCAGACGGGGTTTGGATAATAATCCAGACTCTCGAAGTTGAAACAGTAGCGGATCCATCTACATGCATTACCCAGGGTTTTTTTTCTTTCTTCTCCGGTCAGCATAAGGAAGGTTAGCTCCACTATGAAATCAGCCATCACATATCCTTTGATCGTATTTCTCGGCAGGTATGCAATATCGAACGGACCATTTTAGCAATCTTCCTGGTACATCCGGCCTTTGGAGCACTTGCCTCAAGGAAAATGTCGTCAGTACTTCTATGGTATTCTCTATAAAGTACGGTCTTAGTTTTCTCGAGCTCATAACAAGAACATAGACCATTTTCTCCATTACCGGGCATCTAAGTTCCGCATCCCTCAAAGACTGACTTACGAAGTACACCGATTTTTTATTCTTCTCCTCCATTTTGACCGGTACTGAACTGATTGCCATTTCGGACACTGATAGATATAGCTGTAATGTTTTCCCTGGTGACGATTTAGAGAGAATCCTGAGATCCGATAATTCCTTTTTGATCTCTTCGAATGCCTTTTCACACTCTTCTATCAATTCAAACTTAGCTTTTTTAATTATATCGAAGAAAAGTTTGCATTTATTTAATGCTTTCGACATGAACCTATTCAAGGCAGCCAATCTGCCCGTCAGGTTCTGAGCCTCTTTCACGTGCCTTGGTGGATTCATTTTTAGGATTGCTTCCACTTTCTCTGGATTCATCTCGATCCCCCTCGAGCTAACCAAGTATCCGAGGAAGCTCCTCTTGCTCACTCCGAAAGTGTATTTCTTCAGGTTTAACTTCATTTCCAGAATGTCGGAAGATTCCAAATACTCTCTTTAGGTGATCAAAATGTCCATTCTTTTCAGGCTTTTCACCACGGTATCATCCACATATATCTCAACTATCTTCCCTATCTCTCCTTCAAACATCTTGTTTACCAATCCTTGATATGTTGCTCCCGCATTCCTCAGACCGAATGGCATGTTATTCCATTCGTAGACACCATTTCCATAGAAGAAAGCCGCATTTGCCTTGTCGTCCGGGTGCATTGGGATTTGATGATACCCTGAGAATGCATCCATGAAGCTCATAACCTCATGTTCCGCTGTGGCGTCAACCATTTGGTCAATTAATGGGAGGGGGTAGCTATCCTTGGGGCACGCCTTGTTTAGATCTATGAAATAAATGCACAATCTCCAAGATCCTTCCTTCTTTTTTACCATAATTGGATTTTGCACCCTTATCTGGTATTTTCATTCGTTGATCCTTTCACTCGCCAACAGCTTATGCACTTCCGATTGCATAGCCGCGTTCTTCTCTGGGTTAAATTTTCTCTTCTTCTGGTAGAATAGTGGGATGCTGGGGTCGATGTTCAATCTGTGACAAGCATATTTTGGGTTTATCCTCAGCGTTTCATTTGGATTCCAGGCAAATACATCTAAATTTTCCTTCAGTAGTCAGGTCAGTTGCCTTGAATTCATTTTCCCATTCTGTCCTGATCGTAACTTTGATATCTGCATTCTCTGGGTCCAGTTGAACCACCTATGTCTTTCCTACCATCGAAGCTCCTTCTCCTATTTTCATCCTCGAATCCCCATTCGGTGTTGATGGCTTTTGCCTCGGCTCCTTCGCCACTTTTTCCCCCTTTCTATTCCTCAGTTTATTGGGTTCAGCTATACTTTGACTATCACAAGGGGTTCATTATCTCCTTGCTCCTCCTCTTCTCCCCTTTCATCCATTTCCATGATCACATCCTGCTCGTTCTCCATTTATTTCTCTTCTCGTGGCTCTTCGATTCCCGTTGGTATTTCATGATTCTCTTCTTCTTCCACGATGTCCTCGAAGATCAACATCTCATAATCCATATCATGATAGCTCAAACCCTTTACTTTTTCTATGAAAGAACACTTCCTTGCTCTCTTTTGATTTCCTATCACTGTCGCTACCCTACCATCTGCTGTGATGAATTTGTGGTATTGATGAAGGGTTGACGGGATAGCTCCAAAGGCATGGATTAACGGGCGCCCCAATATACAGATGTATGTAGAGGATTGGTCTACAATCTTGAACATTATTTTTGCATCCGGGTTTTTCCATCCGAACCTTCCAACTGGACGGATAGATCAACCTCCATGGTCGGCCTAGTCAACAAATTGCCAAATCCTTTAATTTCGTCACAACAAGGCCTTACTTTATGGTGACTTTCCCCTCCCAGATTTTCAAATACTTCTTTAAATATTATATTGGCATAGGCCCCAGTATCTACTAGACATCTATGAACTTTGACTCCCGACAGTACAGGTGAAATGACTAAATGATCAAAATGAGGAGTACTTACCCCGTAGAAATCCATCTCTGTGAAAACAATGTCAGCTTTCGTTATGCCTTTCATCAACGAAGCCAAAGACCATATCTGAGGGATTTGTTGGCTCAAATCTCTCAGCTCCACCATCCTTCTCTTTTTTGATGTTGTGGTAAATGCCTGAGAGGTTCTGACATATGGAATCTCATTCACAGGCTCCATCATGTGGATTTTCCCGGGTCTATCTCCCCTCGGAGCTTGTCCTCTTATCCTGTTGAACACTGGTGGTCGGCCAGGAGGTGGAGGGGTAGAGGCATCGCTCCTCCATCCTCTCTCTGTTTGGGGACCTCTGTCAATTCTGAGGAGGGGAAAGATTAGTGTCTCTCCGATAAACCCTCGACCTCGAAGCCTGCAGCATTCCTCTCAACTTCCCTTTCTTGAACAACTTCCATAATTCCGTGATTAAGTCTCGGCACTGATCAGTATTGTGCCCATATGTCAGGTGATACATGTAATATTTCTGAGGATTGATAAGTTCTGATGTTCGTAAGACCGGTCTCGGTGTCCAAAAGATCTGTTGATCCTTTACGTAGTAAAAAATCTCAGCCACGTTTAGGTTGGTGCCCGACTTCAGTTCTAGGTATATTTGTTGCATCTCGGTATCCTCTGTGAAAGGTTTGAACGTAGCAGGTGTTTTATATTCCTTCGTCCCTCCTGTGCTTACTTTTTTCCTGCCCGACTCTGCCGAAGTGCTTTGATTGCTCACCTTCTTCGCCATCTTAGAAGTTTCATCAGCTTGGATGTATTCGTTTGCCATAATCGTGAAGGCCGCATAGGACTCAGGTGGTTTCAACTTTACCGCTTTCCACAAGCTAGTTTCTGGGTGAAGTGATCCCATCACCATGATGAGGCATGTTTCGTCCCCCATGACTTTTCCCATTGACCTCTACTCATTGAACCTTTTCAGGAAATCCTGCAAGCTTTTTGTTGATCCCTGGCGAACATTGGCAAGTTTATGTTTAGGTTCTTTAGGGGCTCCAAGGTAAGAATATTGTATCAGAAACGCCTCCATCAGTTCTCTCCAGCCCTTGATGGATCCTGCCAGAACCGCTCTAAACCAAGCGTGGGCCTTGTTTCCCAGGGTCAGGGGAAACATCCTGCACAATGTGACCTCGTTCGCGTCTTGAGCCCTCATCCACATCAGATATTTTTCAATATGAGAGTAAGGATCGTAGCCGCAATCGAAAACCAAGCTGGATAGGAATTTAACTCCATGTTGCCGAGGAGCATTGCCGATTTCCATTGGGAAAGGTGAGGGGGCTACCGTTTGCTTAAGGACTCTACCAGTCCCAGACATCTTTCTTTTCAAGTCAGCAAAGCGTTTGTTCACTTCATTGTTTATCAAGGCTTGCAAGTTTCTCGATGGGACCTCTAGAAATACTTCTTTATTCTCCGACCAAGCCTCTGAGTGAGCTTCCGTACCCCTCGACCTCCTTCGGGAAGAAGGTCTCCCATTTCTTCTGTTTCTTGGCCGGGACAGTTCTGTCGTGGAACGATCCTCCCAAGATAGGTCATGGCTTTCCCGTGTCGGGGATGAATGTGATCTTTGGTTTGTGGGCCTCCGACCTTGATCATGCCTCCTCTGACCACCCCTCTGGTGCATGGGATATAGTGAAGGATTAGGGTGATGATGCCCTCTCTGAGAGAGGGGTGGCATCCTCCGTGGGCCTTTCTCTTCCACCAGTACTTCTCGAGTTGTGGGACGACCACTCCTCTGGTTCGGTGGCTGATGTTGATGGAATTCTTCCCTCCTGGGCACCTCCCTTGGTGCGGGATGCCCTGTTCCCTAATTCTGCCTCGGCCGTGGCTGCCTCCGAGTTTGGTCCTCCCTAGGTATCTCCCTGGGTGGAAGATTTCTTGCCTCTGCTCTGCTTCTGATTGTGGCTGTCTCCGAATTTCCTCATCTTACTGGTGGCGATATTCGCTGGGACCTCCATCTCTCGGGGTCTCGTTAACACTCTCTCTCTCTCCTGTATTCCTTTTCCATATAAAGTTGATCGTCTCCCTGGCATCTCCTCCACTACTTACTCTTCTGGCTTTCTTTTTTTTCGAGATCTTCTCTTAGATCGTGGCGATTGCCTTCGTGAGGGCTACTGAAACTCAACCTCGTTGGTAGAATCGAGGGAGCTTCTGTGGCATACTCGTTAATCACCCTTTGGATTTTCTTATTCATTTCATTTGTTCTCTGTGGATCACCTAGATCTAGGATGTGAATAGATCTCGCTGGAGCCGATATTTCCGCTGTCGAAGCACTAACTTGTACATTGTTTCCGCTCTTGGTCACGTTTCGCTGAGCTCTGGAATATTCTACCCTCTCTTTGTTTCTAGGGGTTGTAAATTCTTTTCCTCCCATTTCTCAACGAAGAAAACATAGTGAGAAAAAAAAGAATTTTCACAACCAAACCGAACAAGAATAGCTAATCGTAGCGCTTTTCACAGACGGCGCCAACTGTTAATGTGTGTTCTTAACTTGTTAATTTGAAGATTAAGAGATGATGAGACAGTACTTAACAGAACTAAGAACGATCACAATCAAACATCATAAACGCAATATAGATAGAAGAATCAGATCCAACTCAGAAGCTTTAACCACTTTTTTGTTACTTTCCCTTAGAACAACACTCATAAACCTCCAATTACAAGTGTAATGTCTCAAGTGAGAAAATGAATAACATGCCTCTCTCTTGTGAGAGAAGCTATTTATACTACCAACAAAATCTTAACGATTGTCCAATATCGTCGTGCCACCTAGATGAAGACAAGCAGCCATTAATGGAGGCTGCTGGTACATCGACGACTTCTGGCAGCCGGTTCAGAGAGCCACTAGATATCTTGCAGAGCGCAGCAAGTCTTTCCCTATTCTTTACTTGCTTCCTATTGGTGGATGAAGAGAGACGTGCCTGTTGTCTATTTTTCTCTAGTGTAAGAGTGCTGCCCAAGACATCCATTCTTACCGTTATTCTTGTCCTATTGCCTGTCGCCACTAGCCGTTCTCATAGTTGTGTCTGTACTTTGCCCAACAATTCTGATATTTCTCTCCTTCTTGGATGGGTCGATTTTCGAGGCTCTGGTATTCGTCCGAGCTCCTGGATGTCCCCCTTGGCTTCGAAGCAGGTGTGTTCTGCTGAGGGGTCTCGGCCCTCTATCCTTTCAGTGGGCTTTCTGCTCTTTGGCCCTTTTCCTGACCTTATCTTCTTGGGCTTCCCTAGCCCTGGATGATGGGCTCATCTCCTGGACCTCTTCTTGGTTCTTCTCCGAGGTGTGTCTTTTGGGCCTGAGCCTTCCTGTTTGGGTTGCTGTCAGCCCCTGATTTGTCATTCTCCTCCTTCTTAGACCTCTTTGTAGCTGGGCCTCTTCCTCCTAGTACACTAGCTTGTTGGACTTCCGGCCCATTAGGCATGGTGGATATAATACCCATAACAATTATTTATTATTATTATTATTATTATTATTTATTTATTTATAATAATAATAATTATTATTATTGATATTATTATTAATTATTATTATTATTAATGTCATTATTATTATTTTTCAAAAATAATAATAATATTATATAATAATAATAATAATAATAATAATGGTAAAGGGGTATAATGGTAAAAGTAAGTATAATACCTAGGTATTAAATTGTTGTATTGTGTAACCCACCTCTTGTGGTGGTATACACAATACCAATAAAAATATATTATTAATTTCGGGCTGAAATAATGCCGGGCTGAAAGTATTATGAATACATCGAAACAAACGTGATATTATGTGGTATACTTCATCAATACTTAGCTAATACCGCCAAGCAAACGACCCCTGAGGGAATCAAATCGATCCCTATACTTTAGGAATTGTACAATTAATTTTTCTTGTACTATTTTTAGTATAGATGCAAATCAATTGTATATATGTATTGTACATCTCTTGGTTGAACCATCAATGAAAATCAAATACTCACCTTAACATGTTATCAGAGCCCATCATTAACAAATGTCCAGGGTTCGAACCTCACCGCCACCCATTTATGAGAAAATTCCACATGCAAGGCTTGAGGCGAAATTCTCCGCCTGCATGTGAGGGAGCTTGTTAGAGTTACTCAATTAAGTATTAAACGGTTCATCTTTCTACAAGCTTAAGCTTTTAGATGAGGTGATCATTTAACACTGTGCACCTGGGTGCACCCCAGGATATGGTGCACCCACTTTAAAAAACGTATACAATTATCAATAAAAATATATATAATTATGAACAAAAATGTATACAATTTGTTTGTTATTTTTTAATAAAAAATTGAGTGTAAAAAAAATACAATTATTAAAAAATATGTATACACTATTGAATAAAAAGTTATACACATGGATGTTAATTTTTTTAATGAAAAATTGAATGTGAAAAAAATACACAGTTATTAAGAAACATGTACACAAAATGGAATAACATGTATACAAAATAGAACAAAAGGTTATACACATATGGGTTGGTGCACCAAATATCAACTCTAAATTGAAAGAGAATCCATCCGACAATCAGAATTTGAAAGATAATTCATTCGACAATCAGAATTCACATGAGTGATTTGTGAACCAGTATAAAAATTTATACACATATGGGTAGTGCACCAAATATCAACTCTAAATTGAAAGAAAATCCATCCGACAACCAGAATTTGAAAGAGAATCCATCCGACAATCAGAATTCACATGAGTCATGTGTGAATCAGTGTTAATTAAGTAACCCCAATGCATTTAATATTTGAATACTTCCAACATTATTCATTCTTGAAAATCTCACTTATCGTCGTTATTACTACACATCAATAATTAAATAAATTACTCCATAAAAGATAACATAAAATAAAGGAAAATACAAATTTAATAAATAAATATTGGGATTTTTTTTAAAAGTAAATATTAAGAGGGTGTTGGAGGATATAAAAAAAAATACTTCTCTAAATTTAAAATTATGTCCATGAAAAGTTCTCCAAATCATAAAAAGGCTTTTGGAGATGATATAACATTTCTGAATAGTCATCTAGCTTTTGATAAAATGGTTGTAAATGGGAGTCCTTTATTTAGAATTGTATTTATGAGTCGGAGTAGCTTGTATTCCACTTTTTATATATGAATTAACTATATTTTGTTACACCAAAAGAAAAGAAAAGAAAAGAAAAGAAATTATTATCGAGAAATGAAATTGCAAAATGAGAAGTTTACAAAGTGTGATGAGAGGTAGCGTAGGTATAGAAGAAAGAAAAAGAAATGGGCAGCAGAGCACAATAATTAATATTATGGGCTGGGCGCCAATTCAATAGTGGAGGAAAAGAAGACGAAGAAATTTAAGCGGGCTTAGCAGCGGGTGGGCAGAGTGGAATGTTCTGTTTTCCGATGACAGTAGGCTTGAGGTTGGAGCAAAGGGAGGTGATGGGGCCCTCAGTTCCGATGTATTTGAGATCAATATCACCAATCTCGACCTCACACGGGAACTTGGAGCTGCAGGCAAACCTCAGCGCCTCAGCGGAGTTGGTGGTGCCCCTCACGTTCTTCACAGTGACTTTGCTGACTCTGATGAGCGAGGGTTGCTGCATGCGCAAGAGCATGAGAATGAAATTAGCTAGCTAATGGAGGGAGAATTAAATTCTAAATTTCATAATTAATTACGCACGTTTTTGCTGCACTTGTTCCATGGGCAATACTCTTGATCAATGACGACGGGCGTGCTGGCATTGACCATGATGAGATCCTCGAAACGCAAGTCGGAGATCTTGAGGGTGGCTGGCGCGGAGGGCCAGGTCTTGACCCTGACGCCATTCTGGGTGTTGATGAAGGTGCAGTTGGTGATGTACACTCCCGTCACGTCCCTCTCCTTGGGGTTGTTGCCCATGCTGCCGATCGAGATCCCGTGGCCCGGCCCGCACGTCACGTTCTGGATCCGCACCTGGCTCAGCTCGTCCCCCATCGACACGCAGTCGTCCCCCGTCTCGATCACCGAGTCCAGCACCCGGATGTCCGACCCCCGCGCGATGTGCAGCCCGTCCGTGTTAGGGCTATCCCCGGGGGCCGACACCCGGTAACGCTGGAAGGTCACGTTCTGGCTGGAGATGCAGTTGGCGTGGAAGTTCTTGCTGTCCTTGGTGGTGATGTCGTGGATGTAGGAGTTCTTGATGAAGTTGAAGCTGAGGTTGATGGGGAGCTTCACGCAGTCGCTGTTCTTGTGGCAGTCGTTGGTCTTCCACGCCTCCGTCCCCATCCCGTCGAACACCCCCCCTCCTGACAGGGTGAAATGGTCCACGTAGTTGATGGTCACCCATTCTCCCTGTTTGTTGGGCATCCTTTGCGGGTCGCTGTACGCCTTGAGGGTGCCCTGGACTTCCAGCTCCAGAGGAGCCTTGTTGGGCCCGTGCAACCGGGCCTGGCTCAGCGTCCACGTCCCAGCGGGGACCAATATTTTCGTCGGACTTGGCGACGCAATTGCCTCCACCCAAGCTTTCATCAAAGCCTCGCTCATGTCTTGATCCGCCTTCGCTCCGTACTTTCTGATATCATATACCACTGCCTCCCCATTCCCATAATATGCCAAGTTTCCCATTATCAACACCAATATCACTCCCAACTTTTCCATCTTTATTAACACTAATTCTCTACCGAATTTAAATCTATACAAATCTATCTATCTACCTAATATTTTTTTTCTTTTTAATTTATAATAACATATATCTACCTAGCTACTTTATTTATTTACTAAACCAATATGCATTCCCGATTTATTTATAGTGAGACTATTACTATTTTCAGGGAACGAACATCCATGCTTCCCGTACCAACCTTTTCATTTACTACCAACTCCTCCCTCATCTATATTTAGTCGTGTGAACCACATCATTCCCAATTCACTCCAATGCTACGTACCTCCACCCATCCATCCTCATTTCGATAGATAGGAAATTGATTAAGGTAGTCAATGGGCTTGAAATAGAAGATTCCATTTCATTTTCAACCATAATTAAATGTATAATTATGGGCCAGCTTTAGTGGCGAGTGGGCCTCCACCCAAAGTGGGAAAAAAAGAAGAAGACGCCTTTTTTCATTTGTTTATAACCACAAGTGAAGCAGTGGTAGTAGCACTGCGAATTCCAGGGCTGGGCAGCGGAGTAAAGATGCGCAGAATAATGGCGGCCGTGAGAAGAAACCTCCTGAACACGAAGAAGAACGCTTCCCGCGTTGCTGATGAGACATTAGCCGGCGCCACCATAGGCAGAGGATCGTCGCCATCGCGGTTTCACAATGGAACTTCTTTTCTGTGCGGCATCGTTCTAGCGCCCTTCTCCTGCTCCTGCTCCTGCTTATGGTCCCACTCCCACCCCCGTATAAACGGCCCCGATGGGGTATGGGTGTCGGCGGAGCATCCACATGCGTCGGAGCTCTCTCATCTCATGGTTCGGGATAGTTTGAGATACGCCATCCTCATGTGATGCGAGGTATTTTGTTTTGTTCAATTTTTCTCTCTCTGGGTAGAGGAGTGACTAGTTTGTATGGTGTATCAGTTTTGTACGGTAATATTGCAAGATTATGGAGTAGTATGTAATTAATTAAGTTGATCAGATTATATATATTCAAGAGTAAGAGAAGTTTATATGAAAAAAAACCAATAAAATGATGATGAGCATAAAAGTAAATTTGTTTTGTTAATTGAATTTCCTTGTATTTGAATGTGAATGGAAAAGATAGATTTAGTGGGTGGTGGTGGTATTGCCGGGTTGGGTGATGAGATGGTCCAACAGGGGTCGGGTCCCTGTTAGGTACTCCACGAGACCTGATAAGATATTATAAGAAAAGAATATGTGGAGTAGAATGGATCCATTCAATATGTTTTAAGTATAGAATTGGGCACCTTGAGTATAATGTCGACAATCATGGTGGCCTATCCTGAGATGAGTTTCCCAGTTGTTGTTGAATTGGAGTGCGGCGTGGGTGGCGTCAAGGATACTTTCTTTGGCATGCCCAACAAGCCAACACTTCCTTGAGGGAAGCCTTTTCACCTTTCTCTCCAGAACAATTCCTGTACTGTACTGTAATGTGATGATATTACTTACTTTATGGAATATACATATATACGTATGTGAAATTCATTACCCGGTACTTCTCTCCCGCACAGCGCTGCAACGCCCACCCAAACGTTTTCTGGATCCTCTGGCTGAAAATCATAAACTCTGCACTCCTCCCATCCCCTGCCTTTAACCATCACCATGAAATGCTGCACATTCACACAGTAAGCTGCCCTCATCACCAATTTCGCTGCCAAATTGCTGCCTTTCAGCGCCACCGCCGCCACGTATACTTCTTCTCCGCCACATCTGATTCTTAATCTCGAGCACCACAACGCCGCCATAACCCTATCCTTATTGCTCCTACTCTACACTCTCAACTCCCATCCACTTAAACTCTATATATCTTCTTTCATTATTTTAGATTTATTACGTCATTCCTAGGCTTTTTTTTCAGGAAAAATTAATTTGTCAAAATCAATGTATAATGTCCCATGTATTTTTAGTTGTTTTTTTTTTTTTTAATCCTCTCATATATTTTTATCTATTCCATTTAATTAGAGCTGTTAAACAAAATGAGCCGGTCGATAGCTCGACTCGTGACTACTCAAGCTTGAGTTTGAACTTGAGCTTATCAAAATGCTCGTTAAGTTATCTCGGCTCGATAATAATAATAATAATATTACAATAAATATTATAATATTATTATATAATGATAATTATATATATTAATATAATAGTTATTAAATATATTAATTAAAATCCGACTCGATTAGGCTCGAAAGCTCGTTAAGGCTCGAAAGCTCGACTCGTTTTCCTTAAATGAGCGAGCTGAGCTCGAGCTCAAACTCGGATGAGTAATTTTTTAGTCGAGCTCGAGCTCGCTCGTAAGCTCGTTATCAAATCGAGCCGAGCTCGAGCTCGACTCGATAACTACTCTAGCTCGCTCGACTCGTTTAACAGATATACATTTAATACATTATGTATCTTATCTACTCCCTCCGTCCCACAAAAGTTTGCATGCCTCTTCCGACACGAAAATTAAGAAAAGTGATAACTTTTAGGGGGTATTATGATATTTTTGGTAATAAATAAATGACAAAGTATGTTTGGTGTGTTAGGTAAGGGTAGATTTTTTGTAAATAAAGTGTACGGGAGAAGGGTGATTGTATTTGACTTTTTGTTTTTTTAGTAAGGTGCAAACTTTTGTGGGACAATCCAAAATGGAAAGTGTGTAATCTGAAATGGGATGGAAGGAGTACTTTTTATACTTTATTCATCCTTACTTTTTTACACTTTATTCATCATTTCTAACAATTTTATTTACTTTTTCTCTTAAAATTATCAATTTATTCATACTCTTTCTTACATTATACTCCCTCCGTCTGGCCCAAAGAGTCTCATTTTTTCATTTTAGGTATCCGTCCCTAATGGTCTCATTTCCCTTTTTACATACATATGATACACTCCCTTTAATACAATTAAAAGTTAGGGTTCACACACTCACTAATACAACTACCCACTACACATTAAATAATAATACTTTTTAATCTATTCACAAAAAAAAACAAATAAATCTTTTTTGACCGGACGGAAAGAGTAGTATATTAAAAATACAATATTTCTTAATCTATGTGTCCGTACACACTGATAAAAATACCCAGGGGGAAGGAGTACAAAATTTTAATACATATTTATGCGAAAGGAAAATAAAGAGTATTGATGAAATTTGTGAATGCAAATCTGATTTTTAAAATAAAAACATAAGTCTCCGTAGGTGAGGTTTATATACGGGGTTAATAAATTATAAATAATAGTAATAATTTATACTCTCCCGTTGTTTGCCTATTTTTGTAGCACTCACGAGCAAGAATACTCGATCGTTGTAGTAGTATATCCCAAGAAAAATTATCAATCCACAAAGGAGTTATGTTCGGACTAGCAAAATACGTGAGCTCATGTTCATGTTGTTTTTGTAAAGATGATCGGGGGTTTTGAGATGATTAACAACTAAAGCAAGTAGCAAGTAAATAAGAGAGCGAATAGGAGAAATGACAAGTAAAGATGAATAACAAGTAAAGAAAATGGGTGCTAAAGTTCAAGTATGGAAAAACATGGGATTAGAAACATCCAAGCACACTCGATTCATATTATCATGCAAAAGGAATTCAACTTAATTGATGTAGACTAAGGGTGATCACGATTGTATCCTAAGTTCCCTTTCGGGTTACAAAGGTTGTTGATCTATTTTAGACTCCCAAAAGCACTTAAGATCAAAGCCCAACATTAACCCCTTCCATCTAGATACTAGTTAGATTAAACTCTCCCTTTTTGTGTACTAAGGCCAACGAATGGATTGGTCCCCTCATTGAATTCAAATATCCTTTCGGTCAAACCCAAACTCAATGTCTATTCATGCCTTCCTAATACCATAGAGGGTCGTTTCCATCTCACTCCAAGCAATACATACATGAGCATCATGATAGCATTTAATTACCATAAATCAATTCATTGATCAACAATCCATTAAACCAATAATCAATTATGAATAACAAACCATGCCATCACAACATCAAGACAATTAAACTCCATGAATAGAAATCAACATCAATTAAATCAAAAACCAATTTAATCCACATGATAATATAAATCTCATATGCTCTTCATGTCCCCAATCCCACTAGAGGGATTAGCCTAACATGATAAAAGTAACAAAACACATAAATGATTCATTACAAATACCCATAGTCTTAGATCCAAAAGAAAATCAAAAGAGATGTGAATCTTCCCTAGCAATTTCTTGTAGAGAATCTTCAATACTCATGGATCTCCAACTCTAGCTCTTGATTTCTTGAAATCTTCAACACCCAAATGGAAGGGATGAAGAATGGATGAAGATGATGGTGGAAAATGGAAGAAATTATGTGTGAGGTGTGTGTAGAAGGGTGGAATTTCGGATCTTCCTCAAATATTGAATAAATGGGCATTTATACCCCTATGGAGGCTTCTAGAAGGATCTAAAAATTTCTGCAGGATTTTACACGGCACGAGTCGTGCTTTGCAACACGGCCACAAGGTGGCCGTGTTGTGTCTTCTGATGCTGCCGCACGGCCTCTCCTTACAGGGCCGTGTTACGCAACACGGCTCGTGTACTGCAACACGGCTCGTGTGTTGTAACACAGGCACAGGGTGGTCGTGTTGGATCTTTTGATGTCGGCACACGACCACTTTTTACAGGGCCGTGTTCCGTACACTGCCCGTGTTGGTGCATGCCCCTGTTTTTCACATTTTGTTTCGGCTCGTTCTCCTTCGTTTCAGCTCCAAATTTAGATCCGCTTTTTCCTACGCCTTCCTTATCATATATAGAATCCAATAAAAAGTAAAAATCATAGGTTTAAGCTCATTCACACATATTTCAATAAAAACACAAAACACAACCAAATAACACATAAAATACGGATACAAAAGTACGAAAAGACAAACAAAACGACACTAAAATCTAGGTGAAAATAGCTCTAATCAACCCCCCAAACTTAAGGTGTTGCTCGTCCCCGATCAACGAAAAAGATAAACCAAAAGGAGAAATTTTCACCTAGAAAAAAAACTAACTGAGCATAAGTAATAACACATCGTTAGCGATAACAACTACAAACTATGCTAAGTCATCCTACAACATTAAAATCATAACATGAAGAATTAGCAAGTTCAATCACAAGAGAATAAAATGTAATATAGTCCCTTTTTTGGTCCAAGCCTCACATAAGTTATAAATGTCTCTCAACACTCTTTAAAGTAGGGTAAAGCAACACTCATCAACCGATTGGCTTGACTCGCTATAAGCTTGCTCGTGGACTACATTCACAAACCACCAAAATTTCAATCAATGATCAAAAAGGTCTTTAATTAGGATGTAATGATAGGCTCTTTGGTAGGGTAGGAAGTATATGGATAAGAGTGACTCAACAAGTGTAAGTAATCAAAGAGATGGCCAATTTCCTCAACTTCTTCACTTTCTTTTCTTCCTTGCTTATCTTTACAAATCTCAAGCACTATTCATTAACTTCCCTAGGATTGAGTTTCTTTTGTTGCATGCTTCCTTTCTTTGAATTTTGTTTACTTGAGCATTTTGATGTTGCTTTACTCTTTCTCTTGCTTTGAGGTTGCATGCCCATTTCTTACTTTTGCTCTTTTCATCCTTTTTCTTGCTTGTTTACCATTCCCTTTTCTTCTTTTGCTAATCAATCAATCCTTTCTAGCTACCATCTCCTCAATCACCCACACAAAGGTATATATAAGCTTGAATGGGTAGTTAAGGCATGTAATGTGCTAATTCACAAAAAATAGGCTTAAAGGCTCAAAATGGTTGACTAAGGATGATGTTCATGGTAGGGAACATATATGGCAATGACTATAATAACAAGGATGGCCTTAGATCATTTCACTAATCTCTACTAATCGGGCTCTTTCCTATAGTCCTTGAGCAAGTTCTAGCTTATCAAACACAACCGATCCACTCATGAAGAAATACCATGTGTGCATGGTTGAGGCTCAAATGCTCACAAGCTTGTGCTCGGACCTTAAGGAACTTATTACACCACATTCATCTCAAAATTGAACAAGTTAAGTAAAACATGTCACAATTTGAAAGTGTAGAGATTCTTAATCATAATTTGTCATCACTTATCACCACAACCTATCATCACTCACGTTCAAAAATGACTCACGACATCCCTAAACAAACCATCAAACATCCCAAGACAAGAATGAAAATACACACAACATACAAATAAGGACTCAACAAACAAGACACAACAAAAACACAAAACATGCAAAGACACAAAATACCATCATCCATAAGAAAATTAAGCACACATTCATCCCAACCTTTATTGAAAAGGAAATCCTAAGTTACGAAAGTAAACCTCCCATAAACATAACATATGAAGTATCATGCTAGTCACAACAATCCAAATCAAACTCAATTCATTTCAATTAGTAAAATGATAAGGTGTAGAGTACTCCCTCGATAGGCATTTAGTAAGGAAAGCGTTAGCTTCAAGCTCCATCATGCTTCCAATACCTCTCATTCATGCTCAAACACTCAACAAACACCATTAGTTCAACAATTTCATTATAAATATGGACTATCATGCACTTCAACACCACTAATCATGCCAAAATCAAACCAATACTCATGAGAAAAATTTTAAAATTTACCCAATTTTACAAGAATCATACTCAAGTGGTGAGTCACACCACACACTCTCCCCCCAAACTTAAATCGAAACAAGAGTTGAGACTTAAGTTTGCAAAAAGTGGTGAGACTTACCCTTGTAGTTTCCTTTGGTGATCTTCTTGTGGAGAAGCCTATGCATCCAAACGAATCAAGTTATGTTCACCATGCACTAGCACCCCCCAAACTTAACTCGAGACAAGAGTCACGAATTAAGTTTGCAACAAGTGGTGGAACATGTCAACTTGAATCCATGAAGCACTTCTCTTTTCTTCAATGAGCATTTTCTCCATGAGCACAATCAACCTACAAGACCAAAACAAACAAGCAACAAAAGATAAAAAGAATGGGTTGCCTCCCATTTAGCGCTAAGTTTAACATCTTCAAGCCGAATGAATTTAAACTCTTAACAGTCGGAGAAATCCAAGACCCCATCGGGCCTCATCTTCACTTTGAGAAATTTCTTGGCTCTTTTCTTTTCCATCAACATGATTTCTCCATTCTTGCTTATAATTATCAAATCATCACGAAGAATTTTGGATAGCAATGCTTCGTCTCCATAAGGCAATTGAAGTTCTCCCTTATCAACCTTCCATTCGATGTCCGAGTCCTCGTTCCTATATATATCAAGCAAAGACAAGTTAAGATTAAAATCGTCAATAAATCATGAAAAAGAGAATTAGAAGATTCAAAAGAGTAAGAATTTTCAAATCCATGAGAATCATCCGGAGGTAGGATTGGAGGCTTGAGGTAAGAATCATCCTTCTTTCGTGCCTTGTTAGATGAAAATGTAACACTCTCCGTATTTGAACTCAAAGAAAGTTCTCCTCTTTCCACATCAATATGAGCTTTTCCCGTGGCTAAGAATGGTCTTCCCAAGATCATAGGTGTTTGAGGATCAACCTTCATCTCCAAGACAACAAAATCCACCGGAAAAGTCAACTTCTTCACTTCAACCACTACATCCTCCACCACCCATAAGGGCTTAATAGTTGATCCATCCGCCACTTGAAGGCATGTAGTGGAAGGCTTGAGCTCTCCAATATCCAATTCTTCAAAAAGAGAATGAGGCATAACATTCACACTAGCTCCCAAGTCACACAATGCATTAACAACCTTCTTTCCTTCAACTTCACAAGGGATAACGAACTTCCCCGGATCACCAACTTTCATAGAAGGCTCCTCATGCAGTGGTTCATTTGTTTCAACTAGCTTCGCTTTCTTTCTCTCTTCAAATTTCTTCTTCAAAGTTTCAACAAACTTTTGAAATCCTCCATCTTTTCTTTTTTAACAAATCTTTGAGGATAAGGGAGTGGATAAGGAGTAATCGGAATTCCCCAATAATCACGTTCATACTCCACTTCTTTTTCCCTTTTCTCCTTAGCCTTTCTCCACTTAGGTACGTGCTCTTCTTTCAATTTCTTCCTCTTTTCTTCTAACTCAATTTCTATTCTCTTTGCTTCTTCTTCTTCTTCATCCACCGTGCAATCCACCAACCCTTCTTCAACCAAACTATCCTCTTTCACCTTTATGCACATGCAATGCTCTTTTGGATTTATTTCCGTGGTAGATGGGAATTTTCCTTGTTGGTGTTGTGATCCCACGGAAGAAGCAATTTGCCCCATTTGATACTCAAATGCTCTTATCCTATCATCGGATTTCTTCTCATTTTCCTCCATTCTAGCTTCAAGCTTAGCCTCTCTCTTTTCCATATAAGCCCTTGTATCTTTCATGAATGCTAGCAATGTATCTTCCAATGATGACTTACCTTCTCCATTCAATGGCTTGGCACTTGGATCGAATCCTGGAGGAAAAGCAACTGCGGCTTGAGGATTAGAGTAGGAAAGATTTTCATGCTTCCTCGAACTTTGATAACCTCCATGAAAATTTCCTTGATTAGAAGGATAATTACCTTGAAAATTCCCTTGTTGTTGGAAATTCCCTTGGTAATTTCTCCTATCCAAATAAGCAACATCCTCTACACTTTGCATCACATTACTCTTCTCGTTCAAGGTAGTACTCGTACTTTCCCCTTGACTCACTCCTTGAGTGATAAAATTCAATTGCTTAGTTAACGCATTGATGCTTTTATTAAATTCTTTCATGCCTTGGCTTTGAAACACATCGCTCTTCACTTTATGCACACTTTCCACTTGAGCTACCGTTCCAAATGCACAACTTCCCATTACTCGCTCGGAAGGCCATTGATAAGCATTCATTGTAATATCTTCAAAAATTTCCTTTGCTTTCATAGCATCCACTCCAAATATAGACCCTCCGGATGAGGCATCTACATGCATCCGATTTTGTTGATTCAACCCTTGATAAAAGAAAGCCACTTGTTGATTCTCATGAAAATCATGTTGAGGACACTTTCGGAGCATCTCTTTGTAGCGTTCCCATACTTCATAAAAATTTTCATCCGGGAGTTGCCTAAATTGAGTGATAAGGCTTTTCAATTGGAGAGTCTTTGAAGGAGGAAAATATTTGTTTAAGAACTTTTGCTCAAGATCTTCCCATGTATTACAACTTCCCAATGGAATTGTATTGTACCATGCTTTAGCCTTGTCCCTTAAAGAAAAAGAGAACAACCTCATATGAATGGCATCTTCCGATACTCCCTTCATCTTGACGGTATTCGCAACTTCCAAGAAAGTAGCTAGATGAGCATTCGGGTCTTCAAGAGGACCTCCCCCAAACTGATTTACTTTGACCATGTTGATCAATCCGGTCTTAATTTCATAATCATTGGCTTGAACCGGAGGAACCATATTGCGCACGGCTGTCGGTTGGAAGTAATCCCGAATCACTCTAGGCCTTTGCAACTCTTGTTGTATTTGCACATTTCCTTGCATAGCTTGGTTATTGAACATATTAACCATCTCTTGGACATTTCTACGAACATGTGGTTGTGCCTCTTGTTGTTGGAGTATCCTTTGAGCTTCTTGATTGGAAAGCAATTGCATATATTCTTGATTTTGAGCAATGAAATTCCTAAACATCTCCGCTTGATTCTCTTGCACTCCTTCTTGTACCCCCCTTTGATCTTGTAATGGATCTTGGGGTGGGTCATAATTAACATTCTCTCCACGTTGATTCTCCATATTTGTTCCTTTTCTAGCTCTCCGTCTCTCTCACTTCCTTTGTCGTACGGTCTTTTCTATCTCCAAATTCAAAGGAATGATCGATTGATTTCCCTTTGATCTTGTGATCATAAAACACCTACGAAAATTCAAAGAGTGAGACCACAAACAACAATAGTAAACAAAGTAAAAATAAAATAAAAAGTATCATTATCAAGAACAACTAAAACAATAACACCGTACTCGACTAGTCCGTCAAACTCCCCTTTGGCAATGGTGCCATTTTCTTTTTTGTCTATTTTTGTAGCACTCACGAGCAAGAATACTCGATCGTTGTAGTAGTATATCCCAAGAAAAATTATCAATCCACAAAGGAGTTATGTTCGGACTAGCAAAATACGTGAGCTCATGTTCATGTTATTTTTGTAAAGATGATCGGGGGTTTTGAGATGATTAACAACTAAAGCAAGTAGCAAGTAAATAAGAGAGCGAATAGGAGAAATGACAAGTAAAGATGAATAACAAGTAAAGAAAATGGGTGCTAAAGTTCAAGTATGGAAAAACATGGGATTAGAAACTGTTGGTGCTTGGATCATTTGGTTAACATGACCCGTTAGGGATTCATACGTTTCTATCACAGCGGAAGCAATAAATCATAGAAACGATTACCGTTCACCAAGGTATGTTGATGAAGATTGATTCTCGCAGGCAGCCTGCGCAGTCCCACGAGAATGGCCATAACTTCCTCGTCTGATGTCGGAATTGAGTGATCTTTACGTTCAGACGATCCTCTCTTCGACGGCTTTCCGTCAGTATATTAATCATCAAATTCTGAGTACTTTACGATTTTATATAAATTTCGCAAGGCGGCAGACAGCAGCAGCAAACTACCTTCTGATCTTCTGCCGTATGTCCCAAGTCCGATCTCGACGTCGTGTGGGCGACGATCTACGAGACCTCCTCAATCTGCTCTCAACTCTCATCACACGTGAATAATCAGTTAGATTAGATTAGATTAGGGTTCCAGATAAGGTGAGGTGACTTATATACATGGGCTACAGCAGGGACCAGGAGGAGAAATTGGGTTGGGCCTCCATTAGGCTTAAGTATCCAAGCTTAGCCCAAAGCTTATACTTAAGTCCAATAATAATAATATATTCTACTAAAATATTATTATTGCACTACCGTACCAATCCCAAAATTATGTTTTGGCCTCCTTCTTATTATGAGCCCGTTAGTCTCCCCATGTTTAAGATATACAATGTCCATTAATTAATTTAAGTTACTGACAACTCAATTAATTAATATCTCATCCAAGAGTAGTACCACTCAACCTCATTATCATGTCGGAATAAATTCCACCTGCAGGGTTTACATGATAATCCTTATGAGCTCCTCAAGGGGACATCATCAACCTATGACGGACACGGATTCCTTCTACAATCAACAGCACACCATAGAGACAGCACTATTTCCCAACTCATCGAGTTTGTTGATTTAATTACATGTAAATCTCACCCATTGATGAATCAAAGAAATACATACTGCCCTACGTGTCGAGGTTATTGTATAGGGATTAAGAGCACGAACTTCCATAATAACTGAGATCAAGTTCTCCTATAAGTCAGTATAAGTCAAACGATCTCAAGCGATCCTGCTCAATACACACAAGTGCACTAGTGTGATTCTATAGCCAAGACAAGCTAATACCAAACCACACTACAACCATCCCGATAGAGAGTCCCCGTCTATCTCGGTTGTGAGCATCTGTTTATACTTTATAAGAAAACCGATAATATGATCTTCCGCGTGTTGTCGCACAACATATTATCTACAGTATAAAGTAAGTGGACTATTGCATCGAACATATAAATAAATTATAAGATGCAATAATTTGATCATATGATTGTCATTTCAAATTAATTGTTATAACATTGTTCATACAAAAAGCTAGACTTTTAGTATACAATCCAACAATCTCCCACTTATACTAAAAGACTATGCTGTCATGTCTTCTGCCATACATCTGATTTCCACTCCCACTACACGACCATCAAAAGCTCTCGCCTTAAGGTCCTTGTAAATGGATTTACTAGGTTATCATCCGATGCAATCTAGGTGACAACAACCTTCCCCTCATCATACGATTTCTCGTAACAGGTGGTACTCGCGCTCCATGTGTTTAATTTCTTTATGGACTCGTGATTCCTTTAAGTTTGCAACTGCACCAATATCATTAATTTAAATTGTGATAATTTTGGGCAAACTTAGAAATACACCAAAGTCCATCATGAAGTTTCTAGAGTCATACAGATACTTTGGCTGCCTTATGGCTCCAATTTATTATCTTTCCATGATGGAATCCGGAGTCTGAAATATATTTCTATATAACACTCCTCCACATTATGACTCTACTTCCTAAAATTAAACGCATAACCTTTGAGGTGGATTTACTGCCGTCCCTATCTGATTTGAAAAATCTGAATCTATGTAACCCATAAGAATCAGTGAATCTGTTCGGTAAGCCCACATATAGTTTCTAGTCCTTTTCAGGTACATAAGAATATGTCTTACCACAGTTCAACATTCTTATTTTGGGTTACCTTGATACCCACTGTTCATGCCATCGGCAAAACAGATATCCAATCTCGTGCATAGCATTCCTTAGATTAAGCTTCCTCATTTGCCGAAGCATAAGGAACCGCTTTCATCTTCTTTATCTACTTTTGTGTCACAAGACACATTCACTTAGATAAATTCACATGCTAGACGAGTAAGGATCGTATCATTATATGAAACTTGAGATAAGCATAATATCCTTTCTTGTGATCCGTATTACCGTGATCAAAAGGATATTTTTGCTCTTCTTAAGTCCTTCATCTCATACCGCTTTATCAACCATACCCATACGCCCGACAATACTCTTTCATTGTCTCCAATGAGCAAGATACTATCTACGTATAGTACAAGAAATACCACCACGTTTTCATCACTCTTTTCAATACACAAGACCCATCCGATCATTGATTAGATCCATGTCACTGGATTACCTCATCAAAACGGATGTTTCATAATCTTGAAGCTTGCTTTAGTCCATAAATGGACACTTTTAAGCTTACTATCACAATGCTCTTAGCTTTTTGCAATGAATCACTCTGGTTGCTTCACATAGATGTTTCCCTTAAGACTTCCAATCAGGAAAGCTGTCTCGACATCTATTTGCTATCCCTCATATTTCATATGAGCAGCAACAAATAAAAGAGTCCAGATCAACTTAGGCATAACTACCGGCGAACAGGTTTTCTCATAATCGAACTCTTTCTTTCTGAGTATACCTTTTCGCAACAAGCTTGCTTCCAAGGTTTTCACCTTATTCTATGATCCTCTTTTATTCTTGCATGCCCGCTTTCAATGACTTTTACGCCATTTAGCGGTTCAACAAGCATCCAGACCTAATTTAAAATCCATCGATTCTATTTTAATATTCATTGCACTTTGCTAGGATTTGACATTTCTAACTTGTAGTGCTTCGTCGTATCCGTAGGTCCATTTCATGTTTGCGAGGGACCAAGTCTCACGACTTTCCCAAAACATGTATCTTACAAGTTGTCGAAGAACCCTCCCACTACGACAAGGCACTACATGCAATTGTGCATCAGACGTGACACGCGTTGCAGTTTACCTTGTGGTATATCCTCTTGTACACTTGGTACTTATACTTTGTGTTTTTCCCTCTCACTTCCTTTAGAACAATTTATACATGGGTTTATGATTTAATACATAGTCTCTTTCCAAAAATCTAGTGTTTATGTTAACAATCACCCTTCGATCTTTTAGACTAAATAAATCACCTTCATTTTTATAGCATATCCCACAAACAGACAAACATTCAAATGAATTACTGTTTCTAGGGCTTATCCATAAAATAAATTAAGTAATTCCAAATAATTCATCATCTATCTAATCATTACCATAAGAGTCTTATTCCTTCTATCCACCACACCATTCAGCTGGGGCATGCCCGGTGTAGACCACTTGAGATTTAATCTCAACCTCTGATTAATAGCTCCTAACTATCCTAAGAGGTACTCGTAATGACGATTAAATCGTCATTACTTGATATATTTTTCATGACGCTTCACTGTACCAGCCTTGCAATTCTTGAATTAATCAAAGAACTTAGACATGCAGTGCATCAAATAAATATATCGGTATCTAGAATAATCATCGATTGACGAATATTCATATCCACCTCTCATCCGGACAATCTTAGGACCACATAAATCATAATGAACTAATTCCAACATATATATCTTTGGTTCTGCACCCCTTTGCCTTGAAAAAGCAATTAGTCATTTTTACTCCCAAGCAAGACTCGAAAGTCAGATAGTTTTCACTTCAGATAAACCTAAGGGTCTATCGGCTATCAACTTTTGAATCCTACTCAAGTAAAATGATCTAGTCTTAGATGTCAAATATATGTTTTGTTCATATCCGAAGGTATCTTTCTCTTACTAAGATTAGAAGATTCATTATTAATTACTATTTGTTGCATCTGTGGAATATACATGATTTAAGAGTATATAAATTGTTCACCAACGTACAATAACAGATTATAACTCTATCCTTCATTATAATGACCATGTCATTTAAATGAAATGGAGTATCCATCTATTAATGCATAGAAACCGAAATTAAATTATTTCCATGAAAACGTACGTAAAACAATTTCTCATAATCAAACGTCTACTCATATCATTAGATAAATAGACAACTCCCACTGCAATAGCCACGACTCTTGTAGTTTTACCCATGTCATAACAATCTTATCCTCACTTAGTAATAAACATTTAGTGATTCCAGTATCTACACACTTCGTGTCAGTAAATGACATCACTAATCATGTTTTAAACAACTAGTGAATAAGATATAAAACTTGTTCACATTATGATGAAAATGTCTTTCCTTTGCCACATGTTTTGCCAGAAGTTTTCCACCATATACATCCTATTGTAATTCAGGTGGAACTTACTCAAAAACATCTAGGCAATTCACGGAGAATTAAATTGATCTAGGTTTTCCTTCAATTTATACTCCATGCTTTCCCAATTCATTCATCAAATTAAATCATGATCTTCTGCCTTTTAACTTACTCAACTATCCGAAGAGTTACATGAGACCATCATATTTCTATGAACCTCTCATCTCTTCACTAGAGACTTTAATAGGCATCATGAGACATCCTTGTGAGAACACACATGTATTTTCTTAAGCAGTAAAATTCAAAACCAAGATTCTTTTCTAATCATCTAATTTGGACAAGTAAATATAATTTCTTTTAGTTAATAATATGTGAGATAAAACCATTTGAAAATTAGAGAATCATAAATTAATTTATCGATCAAAACTTCGAATTTTATCCTTTTATATTGATTCCCTCAAAACAATATAAAAATAAAATTCACCGACATCTCAAGCACCGTGAGTCTGCAAGCCACGTTAGTGTGGACGTTTACAAACCCGGACATTTACAAGAGAAGGTTTTACCCATTAATTTCATTTGTCAACCTAACTTTATGACAAAATAATTAATAGTCGGTTCCTCTTTAGCCATGCAAATAATAGCAGTGACTCCATTGGGGAGGATACTAATTATTTATACCTAAGTGTACACCATTATTTGATCCCAAGTCCACTGCGCGAGCTTGTGTGCCTTACAGTTGGAGAAGTACACACGCGCTCGGATAGCTTCCTACAATCATCAATTATAAGTTTGTACTAGTGAGCCCCACATAAACTCATCCGTTAGGGAGGAAGGCCTATTGCCAACACGCAAGTTTACTCACATCACTTACAAACCAATAATGGAGGCAGCGGGAATTTTTACCAATCCCCTCTCCCACTTAGTTATTTAAGACCGAGAGTTTTTAGATGCATATAATATTTCAGAATAAAATATGCAACCTAGCATGCTCATACTTCCAAATATATAACAATAATTGACCAATAAAACAATTATAGCAGTTATATATAAGGAAATAAATTGCCAAAAATAAGTTGACTTGATCAACACTCCAACATACATGCATATAATATACCAAATATAATACGCAATCTAGCATGCTTCTATTTAAGGCAATAAATCATAGAGAATCATGCATATATATATAACAATAATCAATTAATAAATCAATTATAACAGTTATATAACAGCGAATTCGATTGTTCGCCACCAATCACGAATGTGGACAACTGCGATGGGGATCGACCTCCCAGCAGCCTGCTCCACCACTCTGGCACCCTGCCCGATCATATTGTGAAGACTCACGCGAAACCTGATGCAGACCAGTCGAACTTGATGCAAACCCGCTCGAACCTGGTGCAGAGTCGATCAAACCCTGATGCAGACCAATCGAACCTGATGTGAATCCGCTCGAACCTGGTGCAGCATTGATCGAACCTGATGCAGACCAATCGAACCTGATGCAGACCCGCTCGAACCTGGTACAGCATCAATCGAACCTGATGCAGACCAATCGAACCTGATGCAAATTCGTTCGAACCTGGTGCAGCATCGATCGATCCTGATGCAGACCAATCCAACCTGATGCAAATCCGCTCAAACTTGGTGCAACATCGATCGAACCTGATGCAGACCAATCGAACCTGATGCAAATCCGCTCGAACCTGGTGCAACATCGATCGAACCTGATGCAAACCAATCGAACCTGATGCAAATCCGCTCGAACCTGGTGCAACATCGATCGAACCTGATGCAAACCAATCGAACCTGATGTAAATCCGCTCGAACCTGTTACAACATCGATCGAACCTGATGCAGACCAATCGAACCTGATGCAAATCTGCTCGAACTATCGCTCGTCCAAGGGACTACTTGCACGGAACCAAGTTCAGCCCAACGCGCAACATCAAACTACACCAACTGTTGTTCAGGGTTCGCAACCGTAAGAACCTGGGAATCCAATCTTCACCGTCCAGAATCTACGCCTGTGAGTTTTGAACATGCTGTCCAAATTACAGGTCGATCCAACGGTTAGATTGTGAGAAATGGCTCTTTTCCCTCGACTGCGCAGAACAGAATCGCCCAAAAAACTGCTTCTGTTTTCGGCGTATTCCCAAAAACAAAAAGTTCCAAATACGATCTTCACCGTTCAGAATGTACATCCACAAAATCTGAACGTGCTGACCAAAAATCAGCCTGATCCGACGGTTGAAACTCTGGTTATTGCCTCTGCAATATCACTGCGCTGGATTTTCTCTCAATTTCTTCCTTCCATGTGAAATTGACGAACAGTTTTCGTCGAATCCTCTCACATACAACCATCAATGAACAGATATGATATAGGGTATATTTCACATAGGGATATTTATGGTTTGCGCAGTAAAACCAAAACCCTAAACATGCGATCCTAATTTCGAAAAATTAATCACATAAACCCTAGTCTAACGTGTCAAGCTTCACCACGAAACCGAAGCTCTGATACCAATTATTGGTGCTTGGATCATTTGGTTAACGTGACCTATTAGGGATTCATTCGTTTCTATCATAGCGGAAGCAATAAATCATAGAAACGATTACCGTTCACCAAGGTATGTTGATGAAGATTGATTCTCGCAGGTAGCCTGCGCAGTCCCACGAGAATAGCCATAACTTCCTCGTCTGATGTCGGAATTGAGTGATCTTTACGTTCAGACGATCCTCTCTTCGACGGATTTCCGTCAGTATATTGATCATCAAATTCTGAATACTTTACGATTTTATATAAATTTCGCAAGGCGGCAGACAGCAGCAGCAAACTACCTTCTGATCTTCTGCCGTATGTCCCAAGTCCGATCTCGACGTCGTGTGGGCGATGATCTACGAGACCTCCTCAATCTGCTCTCAACTCTCATCACACGTGAATAATCAGTTAAATTAGATTAGATTAGGGTTCCAGATAAGGTGAGGTGACTTATATACATGGACTACAGCAGGGACCAGGAGGAGAAATTGGGTTGGGCCTCCATTGGGCTTAAGTATCCAAGCTTAGCCCAAAGCTTATACTTAAGTCCAATAATAATAATATATTCCACTAAAATATTATTATTGCACTACCGTACCAATCCCAAAATTACGTTTTGGGCTCCTTCTTATTATGAGCCCGTTAGTCTCCCCATGTTTAAGATATACAATGTCCATTAATTAATTTAAGTTACTGACAACTCAATTAATTAATATCTCATCCAAGAGTACCACTCAACCTCATTATCATGTCGGAATAAATTCCACCTGCAGGGTTTACATGATAATCCTTATGAGCTCCTCAAGGGGACATCATCAACCTATGACGGACACGGATTCCTTCTACAATCAACAACACACCATAGAGACAGCACTATTTCCCAACTCATCGAGTTTGTTGATTTAATTACATGTAAATCTCACCCATTGATGAATCAAAGAAATACATACTGCCCTACGTGTCGAGGTTATTATATAGGGATTAAGAGCACGAACTTCCATAATAACTGAGATCAAGTTCTCCTATAAGTCAGTATAAGTCAAACGATCTCAAGCGGTCCTGCTCAATACACACAAGTGCACTAGTGTGATTCTATAGCCAAGACAAGCTAATACCAAACCACACTACAACCATCCCGATAGAGAGTCCCCGTCTATCTCGGTTGTGAGAATCTGTTTATACTTTATAAGAAAACCGATAATATGATCTTCCGCGTGTTGTCGCACAACATATTATCTACAGTATAAAGTAAGTGGACTATTGCATCGAACATATAAATAAATTATAAGATGCAATCATTTGATCATATGATTCTCATTTCAAATTAATTGTTATAACATTGTTCATACAAAAAGCTAGACTTTTAGTATACAATCCAACAGAAACATCCAAGCACACTCGATTCATATTATCATGCAAAAGGAATTCAACTTAATTGATGTAGACTAAGGGTGATCACGATTGTATCCTAAGCTCCCTTTCGGGTTACAAAGGTTGTTGATCCATTTTAAACTCCCAAAAGCACTTAAGATCAAAGCCCAACATTAACCCTTCCATCTAGGTACTAGTTAGATTAAACTCTCCCTTTTTGTGTACTAAGGCCAACGAATGGATTGGTTCCCCTCATTGAATTCAAATATCCTTTCGGTCAAACCCAAACTCAATGTCTATTCATGCCTTCCTAATACTATAGAGGGTCGTTTCCGTCTCACTCCAAGCAATACATACATGAGCATCATGATAGCATTTAATTACCATAAATCAATTCATTGATCAACAATCCATTAAACCAATAATCAATTATGAATAACAAACCATGCCATCACAACATCAAGACAATTAAACTCCATGAATAGAAATCAACATCAATTAAATCAAAAACCAATTTAATCCACATGATAATATAAATCTCATATGCTCTTCATGTCCCCAATCCCACTAGAGGGATTAGCCTAATATGATAAAAGTAACAAAACACATAAATAATTCATTACAAATACCCATAGTCTTAGATCCAAAAGAAAATCAAAAGAGATGTGAATCTTCCCTAGCAATTTCTTGTAGAGAATCTTCAATACTCATGGATCTCCAACTCTAGCTCTTGATTTCTTGAAATCTTCAACACCCAAATGGAAGGGATGAAGAATGGATGAAGATGGATGAAGATGATGGTGAAAAATGGAAGAAATGGTGTGTGAGGTGTGTGTAGAAGGGTGGAATTTCGGATCTTCCTCAAATGTTGAATAAATGGGCATTTATACCCCTATGGAGGCTTCTAGAAGGATCTGAAAATTTCTGCAGGATTTTACACGGCATGAGTCGTGCTTTGCAACACGGCCACAAGGTGGCCGTGTTGTGTCTTCTGATGCTGCCGCACGGCCTCTCCTTACAGAGCCGTGTTACGCAACACGGCTCGTGTACTGCAACACGGCTCGTGTGTTGTAACACGGGCACAGGGTGGTCGTGTTGGATCTTCTGATGTCGGCACACGCCCACTTCTTACATGGCCGTGTTCCGTACACTGCCCGTGTTGGTGCATGCCCCTGTTTTTCACATTTTGTTTCGGCTCGTTCTCCTTCGTTTCAACTCTGAATTTAGATCCGCTTTTTCCTACGCCTTCCTTATCATATCTAGAATCCAATAAAAAGTGAAAATCATAGGTTTAAGCTCATTCACACATATTTCAATAAAAACACAAAACACAACCAAATAACACATAAAATACGGATACAAAAGTACGAAAAGACAAACAAAATGACACTAAAATTTAGGTGAAAATATCTCTAATCACCCGTCCCGCATTAAAGTTTACGTTTTTTTATTTTTGGTTGTTCCAAATTAAGATTTACATTTTATTATTTGTCAAGTTAGGCTCATATAAAATAATTAATTATTTCATATAAGGCCTACACACAACACTAATACAACTACCCACTTTACATTAAATCTTACTCCGTATTTCTCTTACCTCACTATACATTAATATATTATATCTCTTAATCTCCGTGCAAAAAACAAACGTCAATGTTAACACGGGATGAATAGAGTATTTGTTTTGGATTTTAGTTAGTGAATTAATCAAATCAATATATAAGAAAATATTAATTAATGTGAAATAAGAGAAATGAAAGTAAAATATACTCTCTCCATTCCACCACGTTAGAATTGAAGTATATGTTATTCCACTTAAAGATTTACATTAGTAAATGTGAACGGTGAACTATGTATTTAAAAATTAGTATTCCTATAGGTTTTACAATATTATGCAATTAACACAAATTTAAATTAAAATTAGGGACAAAAAGTACAAATATCATCAAAATCTACCCACTTGGCACTTATACATATTAATACTATACTACTTTTTAATCAACGTTAAACGTTTGGACAAAATAGAGGTAGTATTAATTGATGAGAGATACTATATGAAAGATGTGTGAGTTAAATATTTATTGGGTTTACAAATGTATAGAGGTGTTTTTTAAAATTTAAGAGGTATTTCTAAAAATCTAAGTGTAGATTTAAAAAAAATAAACTTAAATAATTAAATCCAAAACAAATAATATAACTTATTTTTTCAATTAACATAAATCTCTACCACATTGAAAAATGATCTTAATCTTCGTATGGAACTATATGCCAGAGGACGAATGTGGCATGTGATGCGCGTTTCTTTGCAAGCAAAATTAATCCCCAAGTATTAAGGATATCAATTGCAGCTTAAGTAAGCGACCAAGTAAAATACCGAACCCAAAGAACGGCGTATTATCAATTTAATTATTTACTAAATTAATTAAGACGAAGGCAAAAAAGTTTTAGGATTTAATTATTAAACTAATAAACAATTAAATAAAATAATAAATAAAATAAAATATCACTCGAAGAATACGAAAGTGGATAAAGTAGGATAATAGGTAGCCCTAGGATAATCCAGTTTCACACATTAATTTCCCTTCAGTTTGTTGATGTCCGACTCTGCCTTGTGGAATATGGACGCATCACTAAACCATGCATATCTACTCTATAGACACAAGTAAACATGCATGTAACACGTGTGAATAACCTCGAAGCAAGATATATAATTCCACCCCCTTTCTAGGTACTATCTGTTGGCAATTGGATCGTGCGGTTCAACGTGATCCGTTAGGATAAACAGGCAAACAAAATCAGCGGAAGCATAAAACGTGTTTACCGTACTTCTGGGTTGATGTAGAGGATGAACCATTGCAGAGAACCACCTCTCAATCTTCTGCTGTATGTCCCAAGTCGAATCCTGCTGTTGTGTGGGCAACAATCCGCAGGATTCTCTCAATCTGCTCCTGTTCTTTCTAACTGTCAAATGAGGCACTGACTTAGGGTTAACAGGAGCTGAGATGACTTATATAGATGGGCTACAGCAAGGACCAGGAGGAGAAATTGGGCTGGGCCTCAATTGAATTTAATTAACCAAGCTTAGCCCAAAGCTTTTAATTAAATCCAATAATAATAATATAGTCCACTAAAATATTATTACTGCACTACCCGTCCAATCCCAAAATTATGTTCTGGGCTCCTTCTTATTATAAGCCCGACAGTCTCTCCATGTTTAAGATATACAATGCCCATTAATTAATTAAGTTACTGACAACTCAAATTAATTAATATCTCATCCGAGAGTAGTACCACTCAACCTTATTATCATGCCGGAAATTAATCCACTTGCAAGATTTACATGATAAACCTTATGAGCTCCTCAAGGGGACATCATCAACCTATGACGGACATGGATTCCTTCTACAATCAACAACACACCATAGATACAGCACTATTTCCCAACTCACCGAGTTTGTTGATTTAATACTTATAAATCTCACCCATTGATGAATCAAAAAAATACATACTGCCCTACGTGTCGAGGTTATTGTATAGGGATTAAGAGCACGAACTTCCATAATAACAGAGATCAAGTTCTTCTATAAGTCAGTATAAGTCGAACGATCTCATGCGGTCCTGCTCAATACACACAAGTGCACTAATGTGATTCTATAGCCAAGACAAGCTAATACCAAACCACACTACAACCATACCGATAGAGAGTCTCCGTCTATCTCAGTTGTGAGCATCTGTTTATACTTTATAAGGAAACCGATAATATGATCTTCTGCGTGTTGTCGCACAACATATTATCTACAGTATAAAGTATTTGGACTATTGCATCATGCATATAAAATAAATTATAAGATGCAATCATTTGATCAATGATTCTCATTTCAAATATTGTTATGACATTGTTCATACTAAAGCTAGACTTTTAGTATACAATCCAACAATCTCCCACTTATACTAAAAGACTATGCTGTCATGTCTTCTGCCATACATCTGATTCCTACTCCCACTACACGACCATTAAAAGCTCTCGCCTTAAGGTCCTTGTAAATGGTTTACTAGGTCATCATCCGATGCAATCTAGGCAAAAACAACCTTCGCCTCATCATACGATTTCTCGTAACAGGTGGTACTCGCGCTCCATGTGTTTAATTGCCTTATGGACTTGTGATTTCTTCAAGTTTGCAACTGCACCAATATCATCAATGTAAATTGTGATTACCTTGGGCAAACTTAGAAACACTTCAAAGTCCATCATGAAGTCTCTAGAGTCATATAGATACTTTGGCTGCCTCATAGGCTCCAATTCATCATCTTTCCATGATGGAGTCCGGAGTCTGAAATATATTTCTATATAACACTCCTCCACATTATGACTCTACTTCCTAAGATTAAACACTTAACCTTTGAGGAGAATTTACTGCCGTCCAATCTGACTAAAAAATCTGAATCTACGTAATCCACAAGAAGCAGTGAATCTGTTTAGTAAATCCACATATAATTTCCAGTCCTTCTCAGGCACTTTATATATGTCTTACTACAGTTCATCATTCTTGTTCCGGGTTACGTTGATACCTTCTGTTCAAGCGTTCAGCAACACAGATATCCAACTTCGTTCATAGCATTCTTTAGATTAAGCTTTCTTATTCGCCGAAGCATAAGGAACCGCTTTCATCTACTTTACCTTCTTCTTGTGTCTCAAAGACACATTCACTTAGATAAATTTACATGCTAAACGAGTATGGACTGTATCATTTTATGAAACTTGAGATAAGCATAACATCCTTTCTTGTGATCCGTATTACCGTGATCAAAAGGATGTATTTTGCCTTTCTTAAGTCCTTCATCACTACCGCTTTATTAACCGTACCCATACGCCCGATAATACTCTTTCATTGTCTCCAATGAGTAAGATACTATCTACGTATAGTACAAGAAACACCACCACGTTTCCGTCACTCTTTACAACACACAAGACTTATCCGCTCATTGATTTAAATCCATGCCACTGGATTATCTAATCAAAACAGATGCTTCAAGATCTTAAAGCTTGCTTTAAGTCCATCGCTGGACAATTTTAAGCTTATTATCAAAATGATATTAGTACTTTGCAATGAATTATTCTGGTTGCTTCACATAGATGTTTTCCTCAAGACTTCCAATCAGGAAAGCTGTCTTGACATCTATTTGCTGTTTTTCATAATTCAATATGAGCAGCAATAAATAAAAGAATCCGGATCAATTTAAGCATAGCTACCAGCAAATATGTTCCCTCATAATCGAACCATTTCTTTCTGAGTACACCTTTTCGCAACAAGCTTTGCTTCCAAGGTTTTCACCTTTCTGTATGATCCTCTTTTATTTCCTATGATCACTTGCAATGGCTTTTACACCATTTTAGTGATCGTTCAAGCTCCAGACTTAATTTAGAATCCATTGATTCTATTTCATCATTCATTGCATCTTGCTAAAATTCCGCATTTTCATCTTGTAGTGCTACTTCGTATCCGTGGGACAATACCATGTTTACTAGGGATCAAGTCTCACGACTCTCCCAAAACATATATTTATGGGTTGTCACACAACCCTCCCACTGCGACAAGGCACTACATGTAATTGTGTATCAGACGTGACACGCGTTGCAGTTTACCTTGTGGTATGTCCTCTTGTATACTTGGTACTTACACTTGGTGTTTTTCTCTCACTTTCTTGAGAACAACTTATGCATGGGTTTGTGATTTATTACATAGTCCTTTTCCAAAAATTTGGTGTTTGTGTTAACAGTCACCATTCGATCTTTTGGACTAAATAAATCAACCTTCATTTTTCCAGGATGTCCCACAAACAGACAAATGTTTTACGAATTACTGTTTCTAGGGCATATCCATAAAATGAATTTTAATTATTCCAAATAATTCATCATCTATCTAATCATTACCATAAGAGGCTTATTCCTTCTACCCACCACACCATTCAGCTGGGGCATGCCCGGTGTAGTCCACTTGAGATTTAATCTCAACTTCTGATTATTAGTTCCTAACTATCCCAAGAGGTTTTCATCATCACGATTGGATCGTAATGATATGATATATTTTCCATGACGCTCACCGTACCAGCCTTACAGTTCTTGAATTAATCCAAGAACTTAGACATGCAGTGCATCATATAAATATATTGGTTTCCAGAATAATCTTCGAATATTCATAACCACCTCTCGCCTGGATAATATTAGGTTCGCTTGAATCAGAATGAACTAATTCCAACATATATATCTTTGGCTCTACACCCCACAGCCTTAAAAAGGCAGATAATCATTTTTACTTCTAAGCAAGACTCGCAAGTCCGATAGTTTCCACTTCAGATAAACCTTACGGTCTATCGGCTATCAACTTTTGAATCCTACTCAAGTAAAATGAATTAGTCATAGACGCCAAATGTATGTTTAGTTCATTTCCGAAGGTTCCTTTCTCTTACTTATATTAGAAGATGCATTATTTAACTACTTTTTATTGCATCTGTGGGATGTGCATGATTCAAGAGTATCCAAATTATCCACCAACGTACTTTAACGGATTATAGCCTCATTCCTCATTTCTATGACCATGTCATTTAAATGAAATGAAGTATCCATCCGTTAATGCATAGAAACCGAAATTAAATTCTTTCTATGAAACGTACGTAAAGACAATTTCTCATAATCAATCGTTTATTCTTATCATGAGATAAATAAACAACTCCCACTGCAATAGCCACTACCTTTGTAGTTTTACCCATGTTATTAACAATCTTATCCTTACTCAGTGATAAACATTTAGTGATTCCAGTATCTACATACTTCGTGTCAGTAGATGCCATCACTAATCATGTTTAAACCATTAGTAAATAAGATATTAACCTTGTTCAGTTCATGATGAAAATTGGCTTTCTTTTGCCACATGTTTTGTTAGAAGTTTCCCACCATATACAACCTTTCGTATTTCAGGTAGAACTTGTTCAAAACATCCAGGCAAATTGTGAAGAATAAATTGATTTAGGTTTCCCTTTCAATTTCTACTCCAAGCTCTTCCAATTCATTCATCAATTTAACAATGATCTTCTGCCTTTTTAATTTACTCAAGTATCCGAAGAGTTACATGAGATCATCATATTTCTATGAATCTCTCATCTCTTCACTAGAGACTTTAATAGGCATCATGAGATGTCCTTTGTGAGAATACACATGTATTTTCTTAAGCAGTAATTTTCAAAACCAAGATTCTTTTCTAATCATTTAATATGGACGAGTAAATATAATGTCTTTTAGTTAATAATAAGTGAAATAAAACCATCCGAAATTCAGAGAATCACAAATAAATTTACCGATCAAATCTTCGAATTTTATCCTTTTATATTGTTTCCCTCAAAACAATATAAAAATAAAATTCACCGACATCTCAAGCACCGTGAGTCTGCAAGCCACGTTAGGGTGGACGTTTACAAACCCGAACATTTACAAGAGAAGGTTTTACCCATTAATTTCATTTGTCAACCTAACTTTATGACAAAATAATTAATAGTCGGTTCCTCTTTAGCCATGTAAATAATAGCAGTGACTCCGCTGGGGAGGATACTAATTATTCACATCTAAGTGTACACCATTATTTGATCCCAAGTCCGCTGCCCAAGCTTATGTGCCTTACTGTTAGAGAAGTACACACACGCTCAGATAACTTTCTACAACCATCAATTATATAAGTTTGTACTAGTGAACCGCATATAAGCTCATCCGTTAGGGAGGAAGGCACTATAGCCAACGCGCAAGCCCATATGCAACACATTACAAACAATAATTATTTAAAGAAGTTTGTACCAGTGATCCGTGAATAAACTCATCCGTTAGGGAGGAAGGCTCTAATGCCGACGCGCAAGTTTACTCACATCGCTTACAAACCAATAATGGAGGCCGTGGGAATTTATTACCAATCCCCTCTCCCACTTAGTTATTTAATACCGAGGGTTTTAACATGCATATAATATTCCAGAATAAAATATACAACTAAGACATGCTTCTATTAACAGTAATTTAAATAAATAAATCACATAGAATATGCCTTTCACATATACAACAATAATTGACAATTAAATCAATTAATCAGTTATATAATATTAATTAATTGCATAATTAGTGGATTAATTAAATGGGCCCTAGAGCATCAAATAAGCACAAAATGAGCAGCAGATTAATTAATTAATCATACTCATTATCTATGGCCCATAAACTTAGCCCAAAACTAAATTAATTCCACTAGCACAAAATAAAATTAATTTTTTTATGCTTGGCCCATTACTCACAATTAATTAAATTAATTAGTCTAGCAGCCCATTCCCATTTTAATTAAATTTTGGCCAACAGCCCAAAACCAAATTAAAATTGAGCAGCATCTAATAAATTGCTGTCTCTTCAACCACATAAAATTGAGCCCACTAAGCCCAAGCAGCAAGAAATAAGCTAAAGAGCCCAACATGCAAAATATGGCCCAACAGTAACAGCCCATACACATGCTGCCCTATTTCTCAGCCGCAACATCCAGACACCGCCAGCTCTTCCCGCTGCCGCTGCTGCACCATCGCCGGAACATCCAGCAGGGCCAGCCAGCGACGGCATCAACGTTGCCGCCGACCTTATCACGCCGTCTGACCCAACTGAAGCACAGCATCATCGACTACCGAGGAGCCCGACCGAGCTGCTGCCATCGCTGGTTTGCACAGACGAGAAAAAGGAGAAGCCGGCTCCTTCATCACTCCGTCCGACCCACGCCAGTCCTACAGCCATCAGGGAGATTCTTCCAATCGACGCAACGCTGTTTCTGTCTTGCCCAGGAGCGTCAACTGGCTTGCTCCCCGCCACTGCCTCACACCACGACTGGTCCGCCATGGACTCACCCGGAATCTGCCGTGCACCAGTCGAGACATCCGTCGTTCTTCAGCCGCCGCTGACTGGAGTCGCTCGCCTTGCGCCGGCTATGTTTTTCCATTCTATCACCATCGACTCCAACTGCCGGCTGCGCTGAACTCTGCCTTCATGCTGCAGCCTTCGACAAGCATCAGTTGTCACCAAGGCTGCCGATCGCAGGCCATGGAGTTGACTGGCCTGGAAAATTCACGCCACCCACCAACCGTATCCTCGTTGTGGATTTCCTTCCAGGTCAGATTTTATGTCCGTCACTCACAGCCACGATGGTCGCCGCTGCCGTTCTCGCCTACTGCCGCTGCTCTCGGACATGAATTCCTTAAACCAACCGCATCCTTCTTTCTTTTTTCCCCTGATCGTGACTTAGTATCACATTAGATCCTTTCTCTGATCAGGGAGCAGTCGAAGAGGCCTTTCTCTAATCGTTAGGGGGTTCCACGTGTTTCACGGGAGATTCATTCTCCATCGTACCACAGACGCAAGTGTCCAGTCACGCCATCAATAGCCCGTTGCTTTTCACAGCCCATCAGACGATGATCGCAACTCAAAACTTACACTCGACGCTCATGGTGCAAATTCGTGTGTGCGTGTGATCAACAAGTATAATCTCAACAATCACATGCGTTATATATATCGAATAAAGCACATAGGATAATTCACAAAAATAAAACCCTAATTACATGCTTTCTATCGACAATTAACACACGCATGATCAAACCATACCTAACGTCTCACGTTTCACCACGAAACCAACGCTCTGATACCAATTGTTGGCAATTGGATCGTGCGGTTCAACGTGATCCGTTAGGATAAACAGGCAAACAAAATCAGCGGAAGCATAAAACGTGTTTACCGTACTTCTGGGTTGATGTAGAGGATGAACCATTGCAAAGAACCACCTCTCAATCTTCTGCTGTATGTCCCAAGTCGAATCCTGCTGTTGTGTGGGCAACAATCCGCAGGATTCTCTCAATCTGCTCCTGTTCTTTCTAACTGTCAAATGAGGCACTGACTTAGGGTTAACAGGAGCTGAGATGACTTATATAGATGGGCTACAGCAGGGACCAGGAGGAGAAATTGGGCTGGGCCTCAATTGAATTTAATTAACCAAGCTTAGCCCAAAGCTTTTAATTAAATCCAATAATAATAATATAGTCCACTAAAATATTATTACTGCACTACCCGTCCAATCCCAAAATTATGTTCTGGGCTCCTTCTTATTATAAGCCCGACAGTCTCTCCATGTTTAAGATATACAATGCCCATTAATTAATTAAGTTACTGACAACTCAAATTAACTAATATCTCATCCGAGAGTAGTACCACTCAACCTTATTATCATGCCGGAAATTAATCCACTTGCAAGATTTACATGATAAACCTTATGAGCTCCTCAAGGGGACATCATCAACCTATGACGGACATGGATTCCTTCTACAATCAACAGCACACCATAGATACAGCACTATTTCCCAACTCACCGAGTTTGTTGATTTAATACTTATAAATCTCACCCATTGATGAATCAAAAAAATACATACTGCCCTACGTGTCGAGGTTATTGTATAGGGATTAAGAGCACGAACTTCCATAATAACAGAGATCAAGTTCTTCTATAAGTCAGTATAAATCGAACGATCTCATGCGGTCCTGCTCAATACACACAAGTGCACTAATGTGATTCTATAGTCAAGACAAGCTAATACCAAACCACACTACAACCATACCGATAGAGAGTCCCCGTCTATCTCAGTTGTGAGCATCTGTTTATACTTTATAAGGAAACCGATAATATGATCTTCTGCGTGTTGTCGCACAACATATTATCTACAATATAAAGTATTTGGACTATTGCATCATGCATATAAAATAAATTATAAGATGCAATCATTTGATCAATGATTCTCATTTCAAATATTGTTATGACATTGTTCATACTAAAGCTAGACTTTTAGTATACAATCCAACACTATCAGTATCAATTATTTTCCTGGTCATTTGGTACTCTAACCCGATATAATCTCCCTTTCTAGGTACTATAAAATTATCCTTTTTATCATACTTAATAACCCGAATTCAATTTAATTAATAAGTATTTATATATGATAGTTCTAATGAAGCTTCAGAGTCCCCTCGCTTAAAATCATAACATGAATCATGTTCAGCAGTGAAAGCACTCAATCTACAACCAAGATATATATTCAGACTCTATATACCAATTGAAGATGCACAAAACGACCGTGAATATGGATTAAGAAAGCACAATCATATATAAAATAAATCCACAAGTAGTGTTGTACGGAGTTTACAAACGAAAGTTCAATTAATTCGTAAAAACCTTTACAACCCTAGTTCTACCAAAAAGGCTCTAGCCCATGATGTTGTAGGAAACACACATGGTGGTTGGATAGATATTACTTGTAGTCTGAAAAATACAAGATAAATTAGGAAGCAAACAAAACCCTAGATGTGGCATCATCACGTCCTTCTCCATCTTGAATTCTCCTCTTGGTTCTCCTCTTGATTCCACAGACGAATATTCAAAGTGATGGATGGATGGAGGAAAGGATGTGGATGATGGTTGGGGGGTGAACCCCCCTTTTGGGGTGTAGGATGGTTGTGTTGTGTTGTATCCAATCCGTATTCTATTGTAATGTCCCTTCTTGGTGTGATCTACATCCCTTTTTATACTTGTAAGCTCTCCTTATAGACCTAGGATGGGCTTTTTCTTGAAAAACACGCAGAAATACGCACTTGGGGGTGTAAAAATTAGATCCGGACGCGTCCCAGGCATGAAATTTGACCTAGGATTCCACCTAGGGCTTGGTCGAACCCTGGTCGAATCGAAATCGATGATAATTCGCACTTCAGGCATGTGATTCGACCTTGGTTCGACCAACAGGGTTGGTCGAACCATGCTATCATGATCGAACTGCACTTGCGCTGTCTCACTCTTTCGCGTATAACTTCCACATCCAGACTTCAATTTGAGTGATTCTTGCGCTCAAACGATCATATCTTCTTTGGCTTTCTATCCATATGAAGAAATCATAAAAATTCTATGATTTGAATCTGTAAAAAGCCATGGAAAGCAGAACATCCGTTCTGTTCGGCACAGCTCGCGCGATGTCACCATTTTGCTCATAACTTACTCATTTGGAACTTTATTGAGGTGTTCTTTATGCTAAAAAGATCCTCTTTTCAGTAGCTTTCCAACAATATATCACAACATCAGTTTTGATCTCCACACTAATACAGAAAAATTACACAATTTGGATATGCGTTTTTCAGCATTCATTGCACAAGTTGTACCTTTTCTTCAACTTTGCACTTTTAATCTTTTTTCCACCTAAAATACAATAAAACACCTCAAGTGCACCTTTTTCTCACATATATTAAATATAAGACACTTGTGCTAATATATGACAACAATTCTCATCAAACAGGTGTTAAATTGGACCATCAAACACGCTTATTTTCACTCTCATCAATCCCCAAACTTACCCGTTTCTCTTCCCGAGGCAACAAAATAAAAATAAAGAGAGATAGAGAGTAAGAAAATTAGCGGAGAAACAAGGATTATGACAAATACCCCATTCACAATACAATTGTCCTTAACTTTGGTCATGCAACTCTCATTACATATAATAATCAATTCATAGCATACAAGATAAGACAATCACCATCAATTAAATGCTCCATTCACATGTTCTCACGGGAAGTATATATCACTCGCACTCAAGTGTAAAAGATGTACACTTATGGGTTAAGGTGTTTACGCTCAAATTCAATTCAAGTGCATGCGTAACCATAAGTTTGTCAAAAGTCTCAAACTCTTCACCACTATTATTATAATTCGACAATGAGATCAAAAATGACTTTTCTTTAGGATGTAATGTCGGCTCTTTGGTAAAGGTAGGAAACATATGGATAAAGTAACTCAATTAGTAGAGAACTAAAGTTGATTGATCACTTCAACTTTCATCCTCTCTTTCTTTTCAATGCAGACGATTTTCATTCCTTTTCCACCTTCAAGCACAACTATTTTTCTTTCTTCTCTTTTTTTCTTCTTTTTTTTTTCTTTTCTCTCGAGGTACCAATTTCGGGTACTACCTCACGCATCCTCCATAGGGTACTAGATTTAAATACTACTCCATGATTTCCTTAGATGCATTTTCAAGCTCAATCACTACGTCAACACAAATTCATTCTTTCCCAAGCTGTTATCAAGCTCTATCAACACACTTTAAAAAGTCATTAATTCTCTTCTAGAAGGACATTCAAGGCTAAAAAGTTCAGATGTTCAAAGTGGTTATTTCTCGTAAGCTGCCAAAGAATGGGGTTTTTAAGGCTCAACAGGGCTAACTACGGATAAACATCATTTGGTAGGAAATTATTTATTTAAGTGACTCATAAATTCAAGGATGGCCTAAATCATCTCCCATTTTCTAACATAACATGCGGTCTCAAGTAAGACAAGAGGCAAGTTCTAGAATATACACACAAGAACGATACTCATCAGAAAGAAATATCATGTGATTATGTAACATGATCAACAAGGCTCAAAATCTCACATGGATTTTTAATAAGTAACAGAACACTTTTCATGGTAAGCAATATCCCACAAGTACACATAGACTTCATACCCACAATATAACTCAAGTACACTTCCTTCATCAATTTCAAAAACATATGAATTTCAGGCACAATTCTAGAAATATAAGCTCACATGGATCATAAGTATAAAATCAATCCTTCCACTCATACTAATTAAAAGCATATATAAAATTAGAATAAGAAAACGAGGGCACCTGATTTTTCTTCAATATATGCACGAGTTCCTCGAGTAGTTCAACTCAATCAGGTCAAAGCCTTAATTTACCTATTTCTATCATCAAAGCTCAAACACTCATCATCACAGGATTCATCAATAATAAAATAGGAGAACTACAAGAAAGAATCAATTGACTATATAATCGACTCCACACACTAGAAACACCACTGAACATTAGGGAAATTACAAAAAATTGACACGTTAAAACCGATTAAAATTTTAACATACCGCAAAAAATCAACTCCCCTAGCAAACATTACAAAAAAAATTATACTCTTGGTGCTTTAATGAGGCAATAACATCACACCTCCCAAACTTAGTAAAAATGTAAGTTGAAACTAAGTTTGCAAAGAGATGTAATTGCCGATTAGTAAGCACCTTAAATATAAAAATTTCTTACTCACACGAAAGAAATAAAGCAATAAAATAGAAGGGCAAGCCCCCAACAGGCACTCATGTTTAACGTCGAAGAGTCACGACGGATGTAACCTTTTAAACTACTGGATCAGAGGACGGTCTTCTCGTATCCCCACCTTCAAATACTTTTTTCCCTCTTCTTGTCTACACTCAACACCTTACCTTTCTTAGTAACAAGTATATGATCCTCAGAATTTTCTTTCTCCCATGGCTGTCTAGACACTTCCTTGTTAATCTTCCACTTAAATTCAGAATCATCTGTCTTAGAAAAATCAAGATTAAACAAGTTAGAAATCACATCTATGCTCTTGCATGATTGAGTTTCCATGGACATCTTCATTGCATGGTCAAGAGAGAAAACCACATCTTTATTATCCATCTGCAGTCTAAGCTTCTCGGCTCTCAACCTCTTTACTCTTTCCCACTTCTTCTCAACTATAAGCTCAGTATTCTGTCCTTGGGATGATACTGGAGTAGCATCAACATCAAATAAAGCATTCGACGTGGAAAATGGTGCAGGACAGTAGAGTTCGACTTGAGTTCGACCTGGGTAAGTGGTCGAACTCAGTGAATAATGGTCGAACTGAACACCTGAAAGTTCGTTCTCCCCCTGATAGGCCGGTTTGACCATGGTTCGACCAACAAGGTTGGTCGAATCTAAGTGATCGTGATTGAATCGGGCTTAAGACAAAACAGAGTGCTTTGGACAGTGGTGCTTGACCTTAGTTCGACCAGAGGCTTTGGTCGAACCCACCTATTTTTGGTCGAACTGACCTTCTAACTCCTCAGGACATCACCCAGGTGCCCTGTTCGACCTCCCCTGTGCAGTTTGACCATCAGTGTTGGTCGAATGGGGGTCAAATCGGGCTCCTGACGCTTCAGAATTTGATTATGCCTTTATCGGTCCTTCGTACTACGTCCCGGACCTCAATGTGATGGCATTATCCTCCAATTTTTGTGTCAATTGATTCACATTCGCGGCCATATGCCCCATAATTGAAGTAAGGTCCTTCAACTGCTTAGATAAATCTGCATGATCAACATTCATTCCCGCTTCGATGCGGACAACCCTTGTATCATTCTCAGCCATGTATCGATTAAAGGTATCTTCAATACTCTTCACTTCTTGCTGCTTCATACTAGGCCCCCCTAGTGTCAACTCTGTAATCTGCCTTTGCTGGGATTCTAGTAGCTTGTTGATGTTAGCTAAACTAGAGACGATCTCATCATCCCTATTCGGCTTCAGTTGATGTTCAACCTGCGCCACCTTGTTAAGTACATATAATCCTCTATCTCTCTCCGTAGGCTAGTCACGTGAATTCATAGAGATGTTTTTGAACAAATTTTCTGCTTCAAGTGCTGTCTTAGATAACAATGCTCCTCCTGATGATGCATCAATAAGAACACGCGACTCACAATCCAATCCATCGTAGAAGATACTTATATATTCAGCCTTAGACATCTCATGTTGTGGACACCTCCGGAGCATGTCTTTAAACCTATCCCACGCCTCATAAAATTTCTCACCTTAATTCATAACAAATTGGGTGATCTCTTGCTTCATTCTTAAGATCCTTGAGGGTGGCATGTATCTCTCTAAGAACTTCTGCTGCAGTTGATCCCATGTAGTGCAGTCTGTGGCATCAAGAGTCTCATACCAAGCTTCTGCTCCATCAATTAATGAAAATTTGAATAGGGCGATCCGTCTAGCATGATCATTAGCTCCAGCGCCTTTTTGAGTGTTTGCATAACCAAAAAATCTTCGGAGATACTGATATGGATCTTCAAAACAATCTTCAGAAAAGGGATTCTTTTCTACCATGTTAATAAGAGCGGGATGTATCTCAAAATTATCATCTTCTCCCCTTGCTCCTATTAACCCCATGTTACCAATTTCATAGTTCGTAAAAATTTCACGTATAGCAATATCATCCGTATTCTGCCTTGCTCCGGCCATATTTAGCTCAGTGTGTTATTCGTTCCTTTTCTTCATCTACTTTTCCTAATGAACAAGTACCTCAGAAAAATTTAAGGTTAGATAGAAATACATAATTACAAATAGTAGTCTTAATCAACTAGAAATAATAAAATTAATAATAACAGCCGTCCCCGGCAACGACGCCAAGAACTTGATGCTCGTTTTCCTTGCACGCCAAAGGACAGCGTATTATCAATTTAATTATTTACTAAATTAATTAAGACGAAGGCAATAACATTTTAGGATTTAATTATTAAACTAATAAATAATTAAATAAAATAATAAATAAAATAAAATATCACTAGAATAATACGAAAGTGGATCAAGTAGGAGAATAGGTAGCCCTAGGATAATCCAGTTTCATGCATTAATTTTCCTTCCGTGTGTTGATGTCTGACTCTGCCTTGTGGAATATGGACGCATCACTAAATCATGCATATTTACTCTATAGACACACGTAAATATGCGTGTAATACATATGAATAACCTTGGAGCAAGAGATATAATTTTACCCCCTTTCTAGGTATTATCAATATCAATTATTTCCATGGCCAATTGATACTCTAACCCGATATAATCTCCCTTTATAGGTACTATAAAATTATTATTTTTATCCTACTTAATAACCCGAATTCAATTCAATGAATAAGTATTTATATATGATAGTTCTAATGAAGCTTCGGAGTCCCCTCACTTAGAATCATAACATGGAATCCTGTTCAGCGGTGAACGCACTCAATCTACAACCAAGATATATATTCAGACTCTATATACCAATTGAAGATGCACAAAACGACCGTGAATATGAATTAAGAAAGTACAATCATATATAAAATAAATCCACAAGTAGTATTGTACGGAGTTTACACACGAAAGTTCAATTAATTCATAAAAACCTTCACAACCCTAGTTCTACCAAAAAGGCTCTAGCCCATGGTATTGTAGGAAACACACATGGGGGTTGGATATATCTTATCCGTAGTCTGGAAAATTAAAGATAAATTGGGAAGCAAACAAAACCCTAGATATGGCATCGTTGCATCCTTCTCCATCTTGAATTCTCCTCTTAGTTCTCCTCTTGATTCCACAGACGAATCTTCAAAGTGATGGATGGATGGAGGAAAGGATGTAGATGATGATTGGGGGGTGAACCCCCCTTGTGGGGTGTAGGATGGTTGTGTTGTATTGTATCCAATCCGTATTTTATTGTAATGTCCATGCTTGGTGTGATCTACATCCCCTTTTGTACTTGTAAGCTCTCCTTATGGACCTAGGATGGGCTTTTTCTTGAAAAACACGCAGAAACACGTACTTGGGGTGTAAAAATCAAATCCGCACGTGTTCCAGGCATGGAGTTCGACCTAGGGTCGAACCCTAGTCGAATCGCAATCAGTGATAATTCGCACTTCAGGCATGTGATTCGACCTTGGTTCGACCAATAAGGTTGGTCGAACCATGCTGTTGTGGTCGAACTGCAATTGCGCTGTCTCACTGTTTTGCGTATAACTTCCACATCCGGACTCCGATTTGAGTGATTCTTGCGCTCACATGATTTTCTCTTCATTAGATTTCTATCCATATAAAGAAATCATAAAACTCCAAGATTTGAATTTGTAAAAAACTATGGAAAGCAGAACTTTCATTTTGTTCGGCACAGCTCGCGCGATGTCACCATTTTGCTCATAACTTCCTCGTTTGGAACTCGATTGAGGTGTTCTTTACGCCAAAACGATCCTCTTTTCAGTGGCTTTCGAACAATCTATCACAACACCAGTTTTCATCTCCACACAAAAACAGAAAAATTGCACAAGTTGGATGTGTATTTTTCAGCATTCATTGCACAAGTTGCACTTTTTCTCCAACTTTGCACTTTTAATCATTTTTCCACCTAAAACACAATAAAACACCTCAAGTGAACATTTTTCTCACATATATTGAATATAAGATACTTGTGCTAATATATGACAATAATTCTCATCAAACAAGTGTTAAATTGGACCATCAAACAAGCTTATTTTCACTCTTATCAGCATGGAGATTAAGAAAAGTGATAAATTCTAGGGGCATTTTTATTTTTTTTAATAAATATATGATAAAGTATGTAAGGTATGTGTGTTATAGGTATGAATGATTTTTTTTGTAAATAAATTGTATCAGAAAGGGTGATTGTGTTTGACCTTTTGTTTTTTTAAAAAAGGTACAAATTTTTGTGGAACAATCCAAAATAGAAAGTGTGTCATATGAAATGAAATAAATGGAGTAAATTTTATAGACCATGAATAGAATTATAATGTAGAGTGATAAAAAGCATTATAGTTCCATAACTATGCTTATATTCACTTTTCGTCCAAAATAAAATACTCAAAAAATTTTGATTTAGAGAATAGGGAAAAAAATGTCCAAATTTTCCTGGAAAATATTGAATAGTCAGAATTTTGTCGAGTCAAAAACAAGATCATTTCGATTAGAAATAAATTATAAAGTAAATCATGTATATTATGTCAATTATGACCGCTGCTCGACGAGGTGCTCTAGTTGTTAGTTGTTAAAATGTTAGTTCACCAAACATCTATATTTCAAGATTATTCTTTAAGTTTCTCTTATAACTTTCTTAATTCGTTCTCAAATGGAATTGAACTTAGATCACTTCAGGGGCGTATCTTCTCAAGGGCAGCACTGGGCTCAAGCCCAGTGTGGCCCGTTAAGAGCCCACTACAAATTATATTAGTAATTTTAATTTTTTTAGTAAAGCCCAGCCCAAAAAATTATTAAGCCCCACCCCGAAAAGGTTCAACATTAAATCTAGCCTTTTAAATTATATATTTCTTAGTACACTTACAATAAAACTGAATTTTTGACTCTGCCCAATTATGAATAAAAATATGATTTTTTATATCCTTCTTTGGTTCCATTAAACATTTCATACTTTTTTTTTTTATCCATTTCAATATTCGCACATTTCTAAAAATAAAAAAATAAATCTCAATAATATCTACGTTTTACACGCATTCTAACAACTTTACACATTTTCTTAATTAAATTATTTAAAATATCAATTTTTTACACATATATCAACAACTTAACATACGTATTTATGCATTTTTTTTATAAAATTTCACGCACAAAAATATGTGCAATACTTCATGTGACGAAATGAGTAATATTTTTTTCATGAACTATTGAAGTTCTTATTTTTTTTAATGGAGTTGGTCTCTTGCATCTCCAAATGCACAAAGTGTATAAGGGTACAACATTTTGTTCTAAAAGTATACTACACTTTAATTAATAAAGGTATAACATTTTATTCTAAAGGATATACACTTTTATTAAAAAAATTTAGAAAATAAAGTGTACACATCCTTATAATAAAGGATATACAAATTAATATTAAAGAATATCTGAATGTCCCCGAGACAAACAAGTTTTAGCCTTTTTAACTAGCCCACCCCATCAATAATTCCTGGATCTGCCTCTGGATCACTTGGTATGGAGTCTAGTGGCAAGTTGAGATTCTTCTAATGATCTTCCTCCTTAGTTTATAGAAATACTCACAGGTTCTGCGTGTATAATCTCTGGATATCGTCATCGCCACCGACAATGATTTTTATCCACCATAAACTGATTAACTCAGAACAAAAAGAGAAATCACCGGAGAAGAAATTGGAATATTCAGAGAATTAAAGGATAACAAAAATCAATACTTTATCCTCATAATTTAAGAAATTAAGGTAATTATTAATCCAGGGACCGTATGAAAAATATATTAATCCTAATTTTTAAATTCAAATGTAATAGGTTGGTTGATATTTGATTGACAGTTGTATGTTTATGTTTTGAAACAAACACTTTTACACTTGTACTCCTCATCTGAAATAAATAAATTTTCATAACTTTTAATCACAAAAATAAATGATTGAGTATGGAAAACAGAAAATATATAATTAACTTTTCATAACTTGTCTTGCAATTTGAATTGAATTTTCTATGAATGAGAAGCAATTAGACAGGTTTCTGAGCAATACGTATGTGAATTCCAAAACTTACTGTTGTGTGTTCTGTTCGACTGCTGCAGTCGAACACCTTAAGGTTGTTCGGTTGTTACAACCGAACGACCTTTTTTTTTACACATCTGCAGTCGAACACCTTAAGCTGTTAAGCTGTTCGGTTGTTTTTTTTATACACATTTGTTGCTTTCTGCTAATAAATTGATATTTCTCTAAATATTTTGATTATGCTCCTCCTTTACAATTATTCTTGTTCCGGATGATCATCATTATCAATTTTACTTGTTTCATGATACTACGCTGATGCAGAAGGGTTAGGGTTTAGGTTGATCGTGATTTAGTAATTAAAACAATGGGGTGCATTTAGAAATCTGATTGGGGTGCATTTAGAAATTGTATTATAATTATTTTATTTTATTATTTATAAAAGGTTATTTAGGTCTTATCACATTATCATATTTTAATTTTATAAATTATTGAGGTTTATTTAACAATTCCGGGAGTGCAAATAGCCGTCCCTTTTAAATATTATAGCAAAACACAATAATTTTTCTTTATAATAACCCATCTTTAATCCACATATTTAGAAAAGGCTAAATATAATGTGCACCCGGGTGCACCTAAAGATAGGGTGCACCCATATATAAATATAAATAAAAACATATACAATTATAAGAAAAAATGTATACAATTCAATTGTTATTTTTTAATAAAAAATTAAGTGTAAAAAAATATACAATTATTAAAAAATATATATGCACTATTGAATAAAAAGTTATACACATATGGATGTTAGTTTTTTTAATGAAAAACTTAGTATGAAAAAAGTATACAATTATTACCAAACATGTATACAAAATAGAATAATATGTATACAAAATAGAATAAAAAGTCATACACGTGCACCTTTGCACTTAGGTGCACCCAATATACACTCTTTAGAAAAATATCACACTTGGGTATGGTTGACAGTAATATTTAAAGGCTCATTTTTAATTATTATTTTTCTTTAAAGGTCGATTAATTGAGGAAATTTTATTTATTTTTTGTAATTATTATTTTTAAGGGGATTACTTGTGTAACTCACGTTATCTATTACCCAATTTATTATCTACTAGTGCAAGTTTCATATAAAATCTTTATTAGTTACTGCATCATTTCCGCTATCCACGTTCAGTTTTCCTAATTTATAGCATTGAGTTATTTGTTTAGGGTAAGTATTTATATTTTCTTAATTCTAATTTACAATCTAATTATTATTAATTTAAAATAATATTTTTAGTCTTTTCATATATTCAATTCACCATTTTAGTTTTTTTTTTCAATTTTTATCATTTTAAGTTCAACTATTTAATTTTTTTTCTAAATCTCAAGTTTTATATTTTATGTTTTAATTTTTTTTTGAATATTTTTAATAATAGTGAACAAATAAAATAAAACATATATATGTCAAATTGGATGGAGAAAATATAATTTTATTATTTTTTAGTTTTTTTATATAGTAATTATTTAAATTTTTATTCATTCATAAAATATTAAGTGTAAATTTTTATATTACTTCAAAAAAAATCAAAATGACACCTATAATTAAATATTTTTTTTCCTAAAAGTTTTAAATTGATTACACATTAATATTTTTAAAATAAACTTAACATTTTTTCCTTTTAAATTTTAATTATTTTAAATTAAAAAAGGTATAAGAATTATAGAAGAATAAAAAAAATGATAAATTTAATGAATACTCCCACCGTCCAGTTTCAATGTTTACGTTTCTATTTTGCGCGTCTCATTTCAATGTTTACGTTTTCTTTTTTGAAATATGAGACTCACCTAAAACAATTAATATATCATCCAACACTAATACACCTACCCACTTTACATTAAATATTATATCTTTCCACTCACTATCTATTAAAATATTATACTCTTTAATTAATGTGCAAAAAGCAAACGTAAACATTAAAACGAGATGGAGGGAGTACTCATTTAGCTTCTTTTTTTTAAATGAAAATTTGAATGTGTAAAAATTATACAATTATTATTAAAAAATAAATATACATTGTTAAATAAAAATCACTACAAATATGGGTGTATGCTTGCACTTGAGTGTACATGATATCAATTCACATTAATACAAACAAACATATATCTTGAAACACATAAATTAAAAGTGAAATATGGAGTACTATATAAAGAGGAGTTTTATTCTAATGTGGGAGTTGGTCTCTGAGTGTCCCGCGTACACAAAATGTATAAAATTATAAGATTTTATTTATATAAGATTTTATTTTAAAGGTATACGCTCTAATTAATAAGAGTATAATTTTTACATTGAAAATATCGGTTAAAATATGAATAATATAAATATTTAATTAAAAAAATTCTTAGAAAAACAAGGGTATAACTTCTTATACGAAAACGTATAATACAGTTAACACTTAATACTAAAAAAAAATATACAACTTTTAGAAAATGTAGGATTTGGGAGTACGGTATCACCCAAAAGAACACATTGACACAAACTTTTACCTAGATGGGTGTCGTCTTTAAAATTACTTTAAATTATTTTAATTATTAATTAATTTTTAACGTAGATAAATACATATATTAAAAAGTGTAAAATGATCTTGCATGAACAAGACCTATAAAAAAACGGGGAACACTTTTTTGAGAGACGGATATATATGAAGTTGTGAGATTATACAACCCATTATTAAAATATGCTTATTATATATAGGTAAAATATGCTTATTATTAGTTAAAGCAAGTTTTCTAAATAATATAATCATATTATAACACCTAAAATTATAATTTAATATAGGCAAAAACTTGTGAGTTTCAGGGCACACCTTGCGCCCATACTCTTTAGTATTAAAATGTACACCCTTTAATACTAAAGAGTATGGGTGCACGGTATGCCCCGAAACAAAAGAAACTATCAATAAGCATACTTTAGTCATCTAACAATCATACTATAACATGTCTCACAGCTCGTTTCACATAAATTGCGTTTCACAAATGACTTTGTAAAAAAAAATAAAAAATCCCTTCACAAGATAATTTATTTACATGTAATCTCTATTTTTTAAAATTATTTTTTAATATATAAAAAATTATTTTTTGAAGAATAACAATTTTTATATAGAAGAGTAATAATTTATGTTTTTAAAGAGTAATTTTTCATGTACTAAAAAAGTAATCGATAAATCAAGAATTTAAAGAGTATTTATTTAATTTTGAAGAGTAATAATTTATGTGTCTAAAAATTATATTTTTATGAACTAAAAAGTTAACACTAGTAAGGGCTTACGTGAACCCTCTCACGAGTTATCCAAAATATTAATATGACAGATGAAAAGAAGAATATAAGATAGAAGAAATATTAAATATTAATGATTTAATAAAAAAATTATATATATATAGACATATTATTTAAATTTTTTTAATTTTGCTTTACATTTTTTAAAGTAATTTTAAATTAAAAAATTTCGTATTCTTTAATTTTTAAGAAGATATTAAGGTACTAAAGCTTATAAATTTTCTAGAATAGTAGTAATTTATACAAAAAATAAAAATAAAATCAATTTTTTAGATATCATAAAAATTATTTATTATATTAATAAATAAATTATTTTAATTATTTGTAATATATTACAACTCATGCAAATATATTAGATAATAACTTAACAAAAAACCTACTGCAAATATATATCGGATAATAACTTAACAAAAAAATCTTCTATCTAGGTAGATAATTAATTTTTTAAGATTATTTTTTTCATCTAGTAATAATAATACTTAATGAGTTATCTATTACCCAGGTAGAACTTGCCTATTTTTAATATTAAAAATTTCAAAATCCACGTTGAGCGTTGAGCCTGGGAGTTTGATAGGCGGTTAAATATCAGGAACTTTCTAGCGCACAACTCTGGAAACTTACCAAGTAAGAAATTTTTTTGATTCACATTTGACTTTCGTTAACAAATCTATTTTCGCCGCTCCGTGTGTAGAAATCCCAATTTTAATTCAGCGTTTTAGCTTTCAATTTATGGAGAGAGGAAGAAGAAGCGGCGGCGGAGGAGGAATGCTTGGGCTGCTTTTGCTGCAGGCGGCGACTGAGTATTCTCGTCTTCTGGAGAGAAAGCCACCCGTCACGGCGGGGCTTATCGCAGCCAATACACTTATTTACGTGCGACCCAAAATTTTTGATTCATTTCTCCCCACTCTCAATGAAATCTGGTTCAATCCCTACCTCATTCTCAAGGTAATGACAATTTTTTTTTTTTTTTTAGCGTTGTGTTCATCTAAACGAAAATAATTCGGCAGCAGCAGCTTTTTAAGGTCCTATTAGGCTCTTACCCGTCAAAATCCATCCTTTTCCTATTTCACGGGATAAGGCCTTGGATGTCACCAGTGGCATACACAGTATTTTCGTCGAGGGGCTCAATTTTTTCATAGTTCGTCGTGGAGGGGCCCAATTTTTCTCATAGTTCGTGTTTTTTGTTCTACAAATTTTAAGAAGAATTATTTTATTTACCAATTTTTATTAACATTTTTCTAAAGATGTTTTAGTATTTTTAATTGTATTATGTAAGAGTAACAATTTTGAAACTAAAGTCATTAAAATTATTAAATAAATATGTTATTTAGAGGGAAAATAAATAAATAAAAGAAATAGAAGAGGGGAGAAAAGATGTTTTAGTATTTTTAATTGTATTATGTAAGAGTAACAATTTTGAAACTAAAGTCATTAAAATTATTAAATAGATATGTTATTTATTGGGAAAATAAATAAATAAAAGAAATAGAAGAGGGGAAAAAAATAATAGAAAATTATTAAATAAATATGTTATTTAGAGGGAAAATAAATAAATAAAAGAAATAGATGAGGGGAAAAAAATAACAGTGCTGCATGAATCGAGCAAAGGATCTTTAAAACTAAAACATCCTCACTTCACCACTTGGACACAAAGATATTTCAAGAAAATTTCTATATCTATACTAGTAATTTTTAGAAGTTCAGGGGCCCAGTGCCCCTACTCCCTTAGTAGGTCCGCCAATGGATGTCACTCAGTGTGATAGTAGTTGATTTTAAATACATTTTAAACTGTTTCCATTTAAGTGGATTCAAATTTTAATTGCTACCATGTGAAATCCATTTTCAATCCTCTTGCCTGGATTTGCTTGAGAAAAAAAATTGAGATAAAAGAAGCAGCTTCAGTCTTGCATCATTTCATGAGTTGGTTGTGAAACACATTGAGTAATTAAACTGTTTCAACTTTATTACAAATTAGTAACGAGAATGGTATTTGTAAGATTCCTCCCAACTCCCAAGTGATTAGTTGATACATACAACACTTCTTTAACAAACCGTGAAGGTGAGAGAAGAAGAGGTATGTAATGGCTATGGAATTGAATCCGTCTCAAGTGAGTACTTTCAACACAGGGAATGAGTATGAAATTGATTTTGGAAGCAATAGTTCACAGTGCCCAATCAGATTTAATAATTTTTTTTTAAAACCTACTTTTAAGTTTATATCTTTGTATGCCCGAATTGACGTAAATACCCTTTACTTGAATACATTCGAGTAAAGTGAAATATAATTTTCGAGTCAAAATTTGAGTTAACGTATTCGAGTAAAGCAATGTAATCGAGTTAATTATTTCCTCGAGTAACATATGCGAGTCAATTAAATGTATTCGAGTAATGTGTTCGAGTTAATTTAATGTATGCGAGTAATGTGAGTATTTTGAGCGAGTTAGTTATGTGAGTAATGTATGTGAGTAGTGTGAGTAATATGAGAGTGAGTGGTGTGATTAATGTATGTAAATAGAGTGAGTAATGTGAGTAACGAATTTGAGTTAATTAATGTACTCTGAGTTATGAATTCAAGTTAAATAATGTATTCTGAGTAATGAATTCGAGTTAAATAATGTATTCGAGTAATGTTTTTCAATGATTTTTTGAGTAATAATTGCTTTTCTCGAACACTTTACTCGAATATATTACTCGAATATTTGAGTAAAAGGTATTTTGGTCATTCGGGCATATAAATAGATAGTGTTATATTTAGGCTGAAAAGAAAATGTGTATTTTCTTTAGGGTACAGTATTTTTTTGCTCTTGATTTTGATTGTTTGGTGTGTGAAGGAATGGATTGAAACCCCTTTTTTGGGGAATAACCATTCCTCCCGAGAAGAAGAAGGTCTGGGTTTCATTACCTACCCTCTCAAACCAATACCCTTCCCATACGGCTATATCTATTACGTCCCTTCCTTTGAACCAAACACCTCCCCTACTTATTATCGTTGCACATACCTTTATTATAAATGACTTACTTATTTGTCTTTCTTTAACACATATTTGCAAGATATGAGCTCAACTTGGGTTTAATATTATCCTTCTTTGTTCTTCATTACTGTTCTTCTATTTCTTTTTGCTGATACTGAGTTTTGAGCATTGGCCTAGTTAAGTCTCTGCATGATGTAAGTCTTGTTATAAACTAAAGATCTGAATGGAATTTATAGTAGGATCATTTTGAGATTTCACAATCCAATTATTTGACCTTAAAATAAGTGAGAGCAAACTTTAACTGAGCATAATATATATTTGAGCTTTTGAGAATCTTCCGCTTTTATGACTTCTGGGGCTTCGTTGTCTATTATTCACTCAAGTCTGGCAACTTGCCACAGGCTATCTTGCTTTGTAAGATAATATATTCACGATTTCATCTAGACTAAGTGGAGATATGATTCATAGGGAGAATTGCACAAAGGGAAGGACTAATAAGACTTGGTATTTAATTGTTTCACATTTGTGTACTATCTTTCAAGTGTTAAAATGACCCGTAGTTGTGTTCTTGTTATAGTTGACTAAATATAAGTTTTGTGTTACCCCGATTAAGTTGGTTGCAATATTAGATGTTTATAAGTAGTACCTGAAGCAATTCATAACATGCCGGCAAATAGAGGTGATTTCTCTGAGTTTTATTTAGTTGAAAAATTAGTTATATTTGTGTACCACTTGTTTGATTATTGATAATTGTTGTTTGGCATTTGATTTTTAAGGGTCGGTTCGGTAGAGACCTCTATTGGATTCAGGAATTACAGATGTTATTGACCATGTACTTGTGAATTTTTAATTATCCTAACAATTTTCTACATCTTGTTGAGGCAGAACAAGGATCTGAAGCGTTTTCTTTTATCAGTATTCTATCACATTAACGAGCCCCATCTTGTGTACAATATGTTGTCATTGCTATGGAAAGGAATTCAATTGGAGAGTGCAATGGGAAGCATTGAATTTGCTTCTATGATTTCAGCTTTAGTCGGTATGTCTCAGGGCATCACACTTGCACTGGCCAAAATTCTTCTGCTATTTGATTATGAAAGAGCCTACTACAATGAATATAGCGCGGGGTTCTCTGGTGTGCTTTTTGCCATGAAAGTTGTACTTTACTCTCAGTCATATAATTATACGTATGTGCACGGACTTATGGTTCCTGCACGTTATGCTGCTTGGGCAGAACTTATCGTCGTCCAAATGTTTGTACCAGGTGTCTCGTTTCTGGGCCATCTTGGGGGAATACTTGCTGGGATGTTATACTTGTACCTAAAGGGTTCTTATTCTGGTCCTAATCCATTTGTGAAGATAATCAAGGGTGTCACCAGCATGCTAGGTTGGCCTTTAAGATTTGTGAATGGTATGCTTTGGCCTTCACAGGGCCGAGTAACTGGTAGAGGAAGCATTCATGGAAATGTCGATGTTGTCTGGAGATGTGGAGCATGTACATATGATAATAGTGCTTGGTTGGGTGTTTGTGAAGTGTGTGGGACAGACCGTAATGGCAATGAGGGTTTGGTCTCCACAACTCTTACTGACACCATTTCTATGGAGGAACTGCGTCAGCGAAGGCTTGAGAGATTCGGATTTTAGATCTCTCCTTCCATGCAGGATCCTTGTAAGCTTTTAAAGTCTGATTGATCATTTTGTAAAAAGATTGATTTATTTGGATAATCTCACTTGGAGAATATTAAATCCAATGTTGATGTGCGTCCTTTCTCTGCTCCTGATATCGAATGTTTCATTTTGGCCCAAATCTCAGAATGCGATGTAATCCTTATGTGATGGGGTTGGAAATGCCAGAGATGAAGGTGTCAAGTGTCATTTCGAAATTCCATCCGGAGGTTTTAAATAGTGTTTCTTTTCTCAATCCAAAATGAAAATAATTGAGGACGTAAACATTTTCAAATTCAACTTCATCGAACGACTAAATAATATTTTTTGTTAGAAATTTTCTACTCAAATGCATAGCGGTAGTGATCGTTCCTTGGTTTCCTCAAGTCATATTTTGAACCATCATGGGCGATGCACTGCGCCAATAAAGAAAGATTGGAGGTCCCACTCCCACCATTATTATATAATACTCCCTCCGTCCCGGGAAGTATTTCGCGTATTGGAGTGCGCGGAGTTTAAGAAAATTTTGTATTTTTATGTATAAAGTAAGAAAGAGAATATATATTTTAGTTGATTTAATGAAAAAAGTGTGTAAAGTTATTGAGAGATGTGGAAAAAGTGTGTAAAGTTTTTGGGAGATGTGAAAAAGTAAGTATTATATTGGGATATGTGTAAAAAGTGAGTATTAGTATAATGTATTTTTTACCAAATTTAGTAAAAGTAAAGTGTGAAATACTTTGAGGGACGGATGAAAAAGGAAAGTGTGAAATACTTTGGGGGACGGAGGGAGTATAATATAACACAATATAATATAGTATTTTATTTATTATTTGATCAAAGAGAAGCAGGATACTGGGAGTAGCAAGTAATGAACCAAACGTTCTTTATTTCCACCGTTTCCTTTTGGTCTCAATGATTCAGATATCTTTCTTCAATCTTGGAGCAAGTATGCGTTTTTGCGTATTGTGTTAGAACCAGATCCAAGATTTGAATTGTCCAAATATCTCGATGGCCAGCCAGCATAATCTACTGCGCATTGAATGGTTACTGAAATTGGTAAATGTTTATTTCAGTTCCAACGGTTACAAAGTACATAAGCACCATGTTAAAATCGAAATTCTATCACTACATCCTTAGCATCACACTTAGAATGTTACAATGCCATAATTCAAATACAAATTAACAATCTGATAAATGACTTTGTCTGCAATGTGTGCTGGAGAAAGCATCCTCGAACCGAACTGGAGAGCATTTCGTTCCATCCATATATAGTATATCATGGATGCAAAGGAGATGACGAAGAGTCTCCGAACCTTCTTGTCATTTCTGGTGGCTGCATGTATCTTCCGAAATTCATCAGCTACAGATGTGATACGGCGCCTCCATCCAATCTTACTCGTCACTATGTCCCATATACGTTGTGTATATGGACATTGGATGAAAAGATGAGTCTGCGTCTCTGCACTCTCCACACAAAACTCACATGTTGTATCAATTTCACACTCTATCCTTGGTGTATACTCTTCCTCTATGCAGAAGCCATAGTCTGAAGCTATACTTTCTTACAATCCACTTATGCCAGATTTGCTTATATACAAACGTTGTATCCTCTGTCTCATCCTTCCTCAACTTCTGATACAGTATCGAAGGAAGGAACTTCCCATGAACACAAGCATTCATAATTTGATCCACTGTATCTCCCTCTCCTTCCACACGTGCTATTCTGTTTCTTATTTGGATCATGGTTCTCCAAATGTACGAAGAGTTCGCAGTTGGAGTAACCACTATCCAATTAAGCTCTGTAAGGTACACTGAGTGGATCCACCTTATCCACAGTGAAGTGGCCTCCCTATGAATGTCCCAAAGTGCCGCTGCTAGAAAGGCCTTATTCCATGTGGATATGTCCTTCAACCCCGATCCCCCATTTTGCTTCGGTTGAGTGACATCTTTCTAACTTACTGCACTAGCCTTTGAACCCCAAAGATACCGTCTTATCATGGTTTCCACTCTACCAATGACAATTATCGGCACTGTCACCATAGCACACCAGAATGATAATACACCATAGATGCCTGAAGTGATAAGCTCTAATCTTCCCGTGAACGAAAGGAGCTTAGAAGACCACTTATGAATCATGTTGTTAACATCATTCAATAGGGGGTTGAAGTCATTCACACCAATCCTTTTACTACAAATGTGAATCTCTAAGTATTTGAAGGGAAGCGTACCTTTTTTGTTTGGAAAGATTTCTTTAATGATGCTCAAGATGGGAGTTGCCACCCCAGCCGTGAAAATGTTGGATTTTTGGGTATTAACAGATAATCTCGATACCTTCTCGAATGAAGTCAAGCAAGACTCAATACTTTTTGCAGTTCGATCATCTCCATACACCAGAATTAGCGAATCATCTGCAAATATTAAATGTGAAACATCAACTTTCTTGCAGATTCTAGAGTGGAATTTGTACAATCCTTCACTAATCTGTACCTTCATCAGTTTGCTAAAATACTCCATGCATAGCATAAAGAGGAGGGAAGAGATGAGATCACCCTGTCGAAGTCCCCATTTTCCCTGAAAAAACCTTCCAGTTTCCCATTTAGCAGAAGTGAATAGGAGGGTGTAGTAACACATTGTTCAATCCAACCACAGAACTTGGGTGAAAATCCCAATCCATGCAGCATATCAAACAAGAACCTCCAATTAACTGAGTCGTAAGCCTTTGAGATATCTATTTTAATGGTCATTCGAGGAGCTATGTTGCAGGTTGCTCTACCATATCCACAAACTCATTTTCCTACCTTTAACAAACCCAAATTGAGCTGGATCCACAATGAAAGGCAAGCATCTTCTCAACCTAACTGCTAACACTTTTGCAATGATTTTATAGACCGTGTTGCAACAAGAGATAGGTCTATAATCCTTCACTCCAGGATTATGGTTAGACTTAGGTATGAGAGAGATGAAAATGGCATTAATTTGCTTCAAGAGTTTCCCTTTCCGGAAGAATTCCATCACTGCTTCTGTGAGGTCTTTACCCATCACACTCCAGGCCTCTTGAAAAAAGAGGGAGGAGTATCCATCAGGTCTGAGAGACTTGTTTTTGTTAATAATCCACAGTGCCACTCTCACTTCATCTTCCATCACTGGTTCTTCTAATGTTAACGAATCAGATGGGGAGATTTTCGGTCCCATGTTCAGTACTGGTTCATCCACATATTCAACAGGTGGAGTATTCTCCCCCAAGAGAAAGGTATAATATCGAAGAAAACTGTCCACAACCATCGAATATGAAGTAGTAGGCCCACTCTCCGTGAACACTCTATATATACCATTTCTCGAAGCATTACCGTTAATCAAGGAATAGAAGTACCTACTGCCACAATCTTGATTTTTGATATGCTTGTTTTTCAAAATCTGAGAAATATAGGTGGATTCACAATCTTCCAAATGCTTAACTCTCCCAATTGCACCATTTAACTCCGCTGTCAAACCAATTTGATGTGGATTCGCTATAAAGGCTTGTTGGAGAGTGAGTAGTTTCTCAGTAGCTCTCTTCATTCTTTCTGTAATATGGGAGTAATTAAGAAGGTGGAGCTCTTTCAATGGCTTCTTTAGCAATTTGAGCTTGGAGCATAGCATAAATTGTTTCATACCTCTAACGTGTACCTGCCATTGGTTAGCAATACTTGAAATAAAGTTATGTTTTGTCCAAAGATTGTAAAACCTGAAGGGACGAGTTGCATTTTCATTGATAGCAACAAACTGAGTCACAGCTGGGTAATGATCTGATGAAGATCCTTGTGGCAGAAATGTAGTTTCAACTCTCCATCGATTATTCCTCCACTGAGGGCAACCAGTACACGATCAATTTTTGAGCAAGAAGAACCATTAGTCCACGTGTAAAGCAGCCCGTGGATGGAGTGTCTTGAAGGCCCATAAGAGCAAAACTATCACGCATTTCCGCTACACCCATACTCAAATTCGTACCCATTTTTTCTCCTTCTATTAGGATGCAGTTGAAGTCACCACCAGCAATCCACGGTTCCTCTAGCCCTTGGTAGAGATCCTCCATGTGTTCCCATAATGCCCTTCTTACCACATATCTATTGTAAGCATATACAATGGAAATAGCAAACTTCCTCAGTGTAATAGTGCAAATAGCTTGGCAAGATAAGATTTGATCATGAATAATAAAATCATGCAATTCAATTCCGCAGGGATCCCATACAACTACAATCCTTCCTCCATTACAAATATCTAGGTTATGCTTACAAGCCCAACCAGGGAACACTTTATTTACAACAGATTCACAACGTGCAGTGGATAACTTAGTCTCAAGTAATCTTGCTAGTACAACATCATGCTCATGCACCAACTTTTTTAGTGCATTGTGGGTAGGTGTGCGCCCCATCCCATGCACATTCTAAGTAAGGAGACTCATGAGGAATAGTCGTCGGATATGTAGCCATCCGAGTGAGCATTTCGGAGCTTCTCAAATTCAATGTCAACCCAACTTCTTCTTTTAAAATTCCTACCAGTGGAGGGTGTAGAATCATCACTCATGCATGGGGGATGCAATGCAAAGTACTGATTGGAAGTTAATCTCTTATCCAGAGGTTGAATCCTCGAGCTCGAAGGAGAGATATGATTGGAATCAGTCACAGGTTCGGCCGGATTCTTACCGTGGGTTGCATCAGCTGGTTGGGTAGTCGTTGGAGGATGTCCAGTAGGATGTGGATGGGGAGCTTGCTGAACATTGGTCGTATTTGTTTGAGCTCCATCGATAGCATTTCCAGCGGCATTTCCACCTCTAGTGTTCCTGTTTCCCCTGTTGCGGCGGCGCCGACGTTTCCCTCTTCCTACGTCTTGAAAGGGCCTTTCTGCTTTCAGAATTGAGTCTTGTTGGGGTGGTGGCTGTTGGTGTGCACGACAAGCTTCGGTGGAGTGCCCCAAGCAAGCACAGTGGGTACAAAACTTGGGCACAAACTCGTAGAATACATTTTGAGCAAACCTCCCCTTCGAAGTGTTCACCCATACCACATCTTTCAGAGGCTTCGCAGCATCAACCTCAATGAGCATACGAGCAAAGGAAACACGCTCTTGAGTGTTAGTGTAATCATCAGTAATTATGGGATGACCAACAGCCGATGCCAACATACTGAGAAGAGAGGTGGTCCACATGTTAAAAAAAAATCCCAGAAATTGGACCCACACAGGAATGGTAGATATTCCTTCTTCATCAAAATGAAAATCGGGGGACATTTTTTTTAGCATTAAGAACATTTTTTAGCTTCATGAGGGTCGTTCTGCATCACCCACTGTACATCTTCTTCACATTTGAACTTGAATATGATCAATCCACTATCATGATTTTTTATTTCGACTTCCACCTCCCATTTGTTGGCCATCTCCTTCACAGCCAAGTACCCAGAATACCTGCCTACGAAATAACCAAATAGGGTATAGTCCCACTCGGCGCTTCTCTCTTCATCAGGAATAACAATACTTCCATCTTCAAGAGGAGGAATGTACTGAAGGTTATGACATGGGTTGGATTTTCTATTGTGAGGCTTATTTTTATGATCAGTTGGGGTTTTAGGCTGGGGGTTATTGGTTCCAGGGTTTTGAAGGGGGATACGGGAGGAAGGGGCTGATGGATTAGGGATGTAGGAAGGGGGGAAAACTGGGTTTTGTTTGGAGGTTGAAGCTTCATGGTGGTGTGAACGATTAAAATGGGGCTCGGGTAGAATAGATGGAGACGAGAAGAAGCCAAATATGATGGGATCGGGGTTGTTGGTGGGGGGTTTGGACGGAGTTAAAGCAATAAGCTCCGTCGGCACCGCGCAAGATCCGGCAGGACAGGAGTTGGGGGTCAGTTGGTGAGAGAGAGTGGGGGATGTGGATTGAGGGGAGTTGGTGACAATTCCAATCAAGTTGTCTTTTAGTGGAGTAGGGTAGGTAGTGGGGGTACATGGGTTAGTGGGACACTTTGCATGAAAGGGGGAGGATAGAGAAGTTTGACTATGAGATATAAGCTTTCCACTAACCAAACATGGGAATTCTCCACTTTTGACAGCAGGAGCAATCTGCAACTGCTGCACTGCGATTTCCGACGACAATAAAGTTGTTTCTCCATCTTCAACGTCAACACTTGCCGCTGCATCAACAGAGTTGATGAGTCTGGCCGCATCAATGGAGATGAAGATTCCGGCAATTTTGCTATGATCTGTCCCGAATTGAGCGTGCAACTCTTCCTTGATGGAGGAGTTTGTATTTTTGAGAACTCCATAAGAGACATCACCTTTACCTTCTTTCTTTTCTTGTATTGAGCATGCACATCTTTCTTGTTATTGAGATTCAAGCTTCCCTTACTTCCGGAGGGGGAAGTAGGTAGCGACACCGAATTCCGGCCAGCTATGGCCAGATTAAAACGTGTGCAGAAGTTAATGGAGACTACTCAAGGGGTAGCCAACTCACTGGCCTCCATTAACTCTGCTCGGAGGAGGCTAATTTACGGAGGGGGAGGGAAACTCTCTAGAAAGAAGGAGGAGCAATTTCATAGAGAGAGAACTTTCTCTAGAGGGAAACTCTGCTCGAAGGAGGGCTAATTTAAGGATCACACATTGAATGGTTAGTGGGTACAGAAAATGGACTTCAGTTTGACCCCTCCCTATTTTTGGGTCCGGCTATTAACACACTCACTTCCACTGTACACACCCCGATAGCTAAAAACACCCCAAATTAATTCTTTTAATTATAATTTTCCACTTTATATACCCCATAAAATACAACTTTACCCTTCTTACTAAATATTCCTTTTGAAACCCTAATCTCCAATCTCCACTTCATAAAATACGTATCATTTCTCACTTCTTAAATATTTCAAGAGAAGAATTATATATATGTATTTTAATTTAGGGTTAATTGCATTAAAATACATGACATTTTCCTCAATTTTCAATTTAATTACGAACTTATTTTTTTTATAAAAAAAATACATGATCTTTCTATCATTTCTTAATTTAATCACGATTTTTTTAATCAATTAAAAACACATTCTTTTTATATTTTCTCAATTTAATCACAATTTTTTTAAAATATATATAATTTAAAAATTTTAGAATTTAATCATAAATTATTTATTAATAAAGTATAACTATCTTACTTAATAAAAATTAAGATACATTAAATATTTAAAATATAATATATAAATCTACATAATATAAATATTAAAAATTATACAACAATTCATAAAAATTCATTGTGTTTTAAATTAAAGCAACTCTATTATAATAATTGTTTTAATTTTGAAATTAATAATTATGTATCGGAACACAGTATAGTTTAAATAAATTTATAATAATTAAAATAATAATAAATTCTGAAAAAATAAAAAAAAAATTGAACACATTGTAAGTTTAACTTTTTAATTTATTTAATATAATTGAACTGCGTAACGCCTTTCTAAAATAATTTTAATGAATTTTTTAAATATTAATATTGTAGTATTTTAAATATTATTTATTTAATGAGTCTTAATTTTTATTAATTAAAATAATTATATATTTTATTTATAAAAAATTGTGATGAATTAAATAGTACAACTTAACTTTTTTATTTATTATTACATGTAATATATATGTAATGTTAAACTTGTCTTTTTATCTAGGATAACTTAGTCCATATTATTATTGGGTGTGTATAGTGAAATTGGAGGGGTTAATAATTGAGCCCTAATTTTTATTAATTAGAAATTTAATTTTACTTGTGGGCGTAAAGAGGTTTTTCTTTGAAACTCTTTTGCTTTCTTTTTGAAGAAAACGCTGACCATTTCCTCAGATTTTATCCTCCATCCATGTTCTCGCCTTCGAGATACGACTTTTCTCTGTCACCATAGCCTGCTCTGTCTCCATAGCTTTAAATTATTAGGATAAAGATGATGTACGGAGGCGGCGGAATTCAGGGTAAGAGAGACATGGAAATTGAGTACCAATCCCAGATGCCCATACTGAGGCCAAGCATCCACGCTAGAAGGGCGAATATGATTGTGAAATTCCAAGATCTGTATGGTTTCGCAGTGGAAGGAAATGTGGATGATGTGAATGTGTTGAATGAGGTGAGAGAGAAGGTGCGTCAACAGGGGAAGGTGTGGTGGGCTTTGGAGGCTAACAAAGGAGTCAATTGGTATTTGGAGACTCATGATTTATCAACCGCCCTAAAATCTTCGCTCAAGTTCTCTGCTTTGGTCAATGGCATGACATTGAAGAAGCTTATCAGGAAGGGAATTCCTCCCAATTTGAGGCCCAAGGTTTGGTTTTCCTTATCCGGTGCTGCTAAGAAGAAATCCACAGTCCCTGATAGCTATTACAATGATTTGATCACTGCTGTACAGGATAAAGTTACCCCTGCAACCAAGCAGATTGATCATGTATGTGGCCTTTCTCCTTTTCTTTAGATTTTTTTTGGGCTCCCATTGAAGCCATTTGCAATGGTTATGGCATTTTTTGTTTTAATTTTAGTCTGCTTCTCATTAATCATGTATTTCTTAGTGGCTTATTGTTTCTGTTTGCGGTTTAGCATTATAAGACGTAGCAAGGCGCATGGAATCTCTCCTTTTTTTAGTTTGATAATAATGGCGCATCAGTGTGTAATTGAGTTAGTCCCTTTGAAAGGTGATTATCAATTTCTCTTGAGGGATTTGTGCGAATTTAACTCTTTCCCTCTTATGTATAATGTTATGTAGAATGTCTTTTCCATTTTTTAGGTGTTAGATTCGACACTGCACAGAGTGACAATTTTTAAACCACAATTACGTGAAAGACTTAAGTTTCTGTATCTAAATAAGTTATCAGACTAAATGTGTTTAGCAGTGTTTTGTGTAAAAGACACGAATATGTACACGTTAGTAGAAAAAAAAAATGTTCTCTCTGACGATTCCACCAAAGATCCTTGGAAGTCTCATACTTAATATTCTGGTTTTTTACCTCCGATTTTTCTGTGTAAAAGCTACCAAGGTAAACGTTAGTTGCAGAAAAATATGCTGTCTTGACTATCTTACCATTGTTAGGAGTCATCCTTGGAAGCCTCATGCTAAATGTTCTGGTAATTTTCTCTCAAACGTTTGTATGTTTTCCAATGGTTCAGTTTAGGTTTGAGTCGTTTGACGGATGATACCTTCCCTCTCTCTGGTATGGTGGTGTCAATAAATATATTGAGTGTATATTGGGTGCACCTATATGTGTATGACTTTTTATTCTATTTTGTATACATATTATTCTATTTTGTAAATGTGTTTTGTAATAATTGTATACTTTTTTCACACTAAGTTTTTCATTAAAAAAACTAACATCCATATGTGTATAACTTTTTATTCAATAGTGTACACATATTTTTTTAATAATTGTATATTTTTTACACTCAATTTTTCATTTAAAAAACTAACAATTAAATTGTATACATTATTGCTCATAATTGTATATGTTTTTGGTTATATTTGTATATGGGTGCACCCTATCTTATGGTGCACCGGGGTGCACACAATAATTAGCCAAATATATTAGTGTGGATTCTGAATTCCTGTCTCCCTGTCGGGGTGTTTATAAATTAATTACATTCCATTTACAATTTCAACGCTCATGATATGAGTAATAATTCCACCTAAGCATCTTGTTGTTTGAATTTGCCATGAAAACATTGATGGTCGTGGCATGATGTGGTGGTGGTCCATGTAACTAATCTTCCTTCTTTATTGTATTGAATTCCAGATCATAATAGTGGAAATTGAATGGTTCTCTCTTTGCATATTTTGAAAAAGACTTTCGAGTTGTGCATATATTATAAATTTTGTTTGAAGAAGTGTTGCAATGCTTAGGTCTGGCAACTTGGTGTCTAGCTCTTACAGTCTCACTTCTAAACATCGAAGCTTCAAGGCTTAATTTAATATCAATAAGAGCAAGTGCCACAGCTTTTTTAGAATTTAGATATAGTATTTGCGTGTAAATCATCAGGTTCTTAGTCTTTTGCGAAGTTTTGTTTGTTTTATTGCAAGAGTGAAAGATTTTTTATTTATCAGAGGAAGTAACAAAGAAAAAGAACAATGTTAATGGTTCTCCATTTTTTTTCCTCTTAATGTGCACCTCACAATCATTTTCGGGTTCAGGATCTTCCTCGAACTTTTCCTGGTCATCCATGGTTGGACACACGAGAGGGACATGCTGCTTTAAGGCGTGTGCTTGTTGGATATTCTTTCCGAGATTCTGATGTTGGTTATTGTCAGGTTCGTTCTCTTTATAATACTGGTAACACGAAATAATTCGCTTGTTGCTATTTTTGTTAAATTTTTTTCTTTATTACATGGTGCAGGGATTAAATTATGTTGCAGCTCTGTTGTTGCTTGTGATGAAAACTGAAGAAGAGGCTTTCTGGATGCTTGCTGTTCTCTTAGAAAATGTGTTGGTTAATGATTGTTATACGAATAATTTGTCTGGGTGTCATGTCGAGCAAAGAGTGTTTAAAGATCTGCTGACCAAAAAGTGCCAGAGGTTCTCTCAATTTCTTGTTTGATGATTTATCTGATAGGAGTATCATTTAGTTCGCAGCGTCTGTTGTTTATTAAATAAAAAGATGAATGAATAATGCAGGATAGCTGCACATCTGGAAGCTATGGAGTTTGATGTTTCTCTTGTTTGCACAGAGTGGTTTTTATGCCTATTTTCTAAAAGCTTGCCTTCAGAGGTTGAGATATGCATACATGCCACATGAATTAATCAATGCAGTATAATAATCAAATCGGCTAATCAGTAACATTGTCATTCATTTCAGACAACGCTGCGTGTTTGGGATGTACTTTTCTATGAAGGTGGAAAGGTTTTATTTAATGTAGCATTGGCAATTTTTAAGGTAATTTGTTGCAGTAGGGGACCTGCTTAATTAGTTATTAAAATTATTGAAAATTCATTCTTGTGGAAGATTAATCTTGGTTCTTTTTCATAAATGCAGATGAATGAGGAAGAGTTACTTTTGATACAGCATGTGGGGGATGTGATCAGTGTTATACAGAGAACTACTCATCAACTCTTTGATCCTGATGAATTGTTGACGGTAATAGCCTCCTTTTTCTCTCACGACGCTTATCTTCTTTCTCTTGATTATGACATTTGTTCTGATGGATTATGAGATTTGTTGGTGATTTTGACATGGACTAGTGGATTGTTTGGTATGTACTTTGTAGGTTGCGTTTGACAAGATCGGGTTTATGACAACCACAAATATATCGAAGCAAAGGAAAAAGCAGGAGCCTGCAGTCATGGCAGAGCTTGATCAGAGAATAAGACGATTGAATTCCTTGAATGTCGATGACAAATGAGAATGTGCACACATGTTTTGTCACAATTTTCTCTTGGAAAATGGCACCACATGTTTGTAATTGTAAATGGTGAGTTGTGGAATGCATCTTTTCCCTTCTCTGAGTTCTTCTGTTGCTTACTTTATATAAAATAACCCGCAAAAAAATTGTGTATGTTGTTTTAGGAAGTATGTTTTGTGATTAAATAGGAATGGAATTATTGATTTAGGATTATTTGAATTTAATAAAATAGATATGAGCTTTTAGATTCAAATCAATGAATTCATAAAATAATTCAACAAATGAATGGATTGAAAAGGTTCATCAACAATTATAAAATGTTACAGGTTCATTAAAATTGCTTTTGTAAATTAACCGTTCAACTTTATAAAATTTCAAAAATCTCATAAATTTTTTTAGATGAGTAAAATGTACCAGAAACTAAAAAGGTAAAATTATAATTATATATCATTATAATTAAACTAAATCCTAGCTAGAGCAAAATATACCCTAAAACACAAGATTAAAATTACAGTTATACCCTAAATCATTGAGTAAAATATATCTTTAAATTACAAGAGTGAAATTACAGTTATAGACTTTAAATCTACCATAAACTCTAAACCTAAAGATTAAAATATACCCTAAATCAAAAGAGTAAAATTATATTTTTTTTAACCCTAAACCAAAAGAGTAAATTATAATTTTTTTTTGGTCGGTAAAAGAATATATTCACAAAATTAGGTATAAGAAATACCTAAATGATACAATCAAAGAAAAGAAAAAAGTCAAAAGAAAATTACAACATCAAACACCTAGACACCCTCTAGGATTGACAAGCCATTCCTTAAACGAGAATTCAGGATAATTATGTTTACGAACTACAAACCAACTCCATAACCTTGATTTGAGTTCGCTAAGAAGTTTAGGAACAGACAACTCATTACTTTTAAAAATAATTGCATTCCTCCATTTTCAAATCATCCACAATGTTCCAAGCTAAATGCAAACCGCATATTTTTGCTCTTCTTCACATTGAAAATATTGCTAAAGATTGACAAATTAGTAAATGTACCTGAGTGCAGAGCAGTCTGGGTACCAAGCCATGAAAGACAGTTCATCCAAATGTGAAGGGATATAAAACATTAAAAAAATATGTGTTTCTCAGTCTCTTCACAAGTACCACAAAAAACACACCTTATATATCATCATTAGGCTCATGAATACCATGTTTTTGCAGGTTTGATTTGGGTGGTAGACGATTCCATAAAAGTCTCCAAGCATGGGCTGTGACTTTCAATGGAGCAAATTTTTCCAAACTAATTGAAACCCACCTCTTTCTCCATATCCCTCGTAAGATTCTGACTGTTTGTAATGACAAATATATATGCCTAATTTGTTGAGTATTTACCGTCTGAAGAAGTTTTTCATCTCCATGAATCCTCCGAGTCTTGTTTCACTTGTAACATGTCAATCAGATTATTGAATGCAATAAAAGAGTTAGATTCACGTTCAAGTAACGGTCTTCTCCAACGCAAGACCAACTCCATCTATCTCCCATCCAATGGCACATCTGACAAATCTTGTCTTCTTTATTAAGATTGTTATAATAAAGTCTTGGAAATACATATTTCAAACATCCTTTCCCCGTCCAGTTTTCCTCCCAAAAATATTTATTATTTCCCCTGCCAATCACCTTTTCCAAACAACTTGAGAACCAACCTTCATTATCCCCGTTTGTGATTTTAAGAACATCTCTCCACTAAAGAGATACCATCCCCTTCTTCCCTAATTGCATACAACCAAAACCTCTCATTCCCCAAATTATCACCATATCAAGATCTGATAACTTTCACCCATAAGCTTTTTGTTTCATTTAAGAACCACCAATCCCATTTTTCTAAAAGGCTTTATTAAAAATTTCTAAATCTTTTACACCTAAACCTCCCATCCGTTTCAAGTTGCAGACTCTTTTCTATTTCACCCATGGAATCTTTTTAGATTCGCTACCTCCTCCCCACAAAAATTGCGTTGCAAACTCACAAGTTCTCTAGCAATTTTGTTAGGAAGAAGGAAAAAGGACAGATAATAAATAGGAATAGAAGAAAGCACCAAGTTTAGTAGTGTAATTCTGCCTCACATTAAGATTTTTTTCTCTTCACACATTTTCAAGCGATTCTTTATTTTTTGAATGATAATAGACCATTCAGAAGCTTTTCTATGGTTAGCACCAACTCTGACACCCAAGTAAGAAAATGGGAGAGATCCCACACGACATCCAAGAATACCAGCCATTTCACGAACCATGTCATCAACATCATTGACTCCTATTACACAATATTTCTCAAAATTCACTTTAAGTCCAGAAAGAATTTCCATGATACGTAGTAACCTTCTCATGGTCCATGCATTTTCCAATGTTGCATCCCCCATGAAGATTGTATCATTGCCAAATTGAAGATGTGACACTCTCACACTATCCTTCCCAATTCTAGTAGCTTGAAACCTCCTTAAATATGTAGCTTTTGACATTAGAATGCTCAAACCCTCTGCTGCAATAAGAAAAAGAAAAGGAGAGAGGGTTTCCCTATCTCAATCCTCTTTCAAGCTAGAATTCCCCCAGGGGCTACCATTCACCAAAACTGTAGTTGAGGTTGTCGAAATACAATGCATCATCCACTGTCTCCATTTTGGATGAAAGTTAAATATTTCCATAATAAGATTCAAATAGCTGCAATCAATAGAGTCATATTCCCCCGTCCCAGTTAAAGAGGGTCTTTTTTTTATTTTGGTCGTCCCACCCAAATGTTCTCCTTTCTTTTTTTACATACATGGGACCCACACCCGTCTAATACAATTAAAATATGGGGCTCATACTCCCACTAATACAACTACCCACTATATATTAAAAAATAATACTCCTTAATTCACATGCAAAAAAGCAAAAGACCCTCTTTTCACGGGATGGAGGGAGTATGCTTTTGCAAATATTTTGAAGAACATCCTTTCAAGCCTACCCTTTTTTGCCTCATCAATTGCTTCATTCAGAATTGCTATGCTATCAAGAATTTATCTACCATTCACAAAAGCATTTTGTGATTCAGAGATGATAGAATCAAGAACCGAGCTTAATCTTTTGGCCAAAATCTTTGAGATAAATTTGTAGAGCCCACCAACCAAGGATATTGGTCTGAAATCATTTAAACCAATCATTGCTTCTTTTTTTGGAATCAAAACGATAAACGTTGTGTTTCGACCCTTCACAAATTATCCATTATGATGGAATTCTTGCATAAGTCTCATGAAGTCCTCTTTAAAGAGTTCCCAAAACTCTTTAAGAAATCCAAAGTTAAATCCATCAGGCCCTAGACTTTTCGAGCTCTCACAATCCCATACTGCATCTCTAATTACATCTTCAAGAAATGGGGGAATTAACATTATCTGTGTCGGAGATTTGTTTTCTTGAAAAATTTAGAGCCAAAGAAGGTCTAAGCAAGTTGTCTTTCTTAAAATGCTTCTGAAAAAATCTAAACACACCATTTTTCACATCTACTACCTCTTTCACACCATTCTCCATTCACATGAAGACCCAAAATTTCGTTTCTTTTGCACCTTTTGTTGATGAAGATGTGTGATTGTCGTTATTTTCACCTAAATTTTAATTCCTTTTTATGTGTGTTTTCGTATTATTTTATCAATATTTTGTGTATATTTTGGTGGTGTTTCATGTTTTTATGGAAATATGTGAAAATAAATTTAAACATATGATTTTCAAGTAAAAATAAATTCTAGACGCGAAAAGAAAGATGTAGAAAAAATGGAGCTCAATTCAGAGTCCAAACGAGAAAGTTATGACTAAAATGGTGACGTCGCGCAAGCTGTTCCTACTCAGCACGATTGTGCTATGATTTAGGATTTTAGGGTTTTAGGGTTTATGGTTTTAGGTTTTAGAATTTAGGGTTTTAGAGTTTAGGGTTTTAGGGTTTAGGATTTACTGAAAAAGGTAAATTATATTTCAGTACAATGAAACAAAGTACAAAGTACAAACGAAATCCTATGTCACCTCCCTGAGCCTATTGCATCAGGTCATACACCATCAAGAGTTCAAGTACAATGAGACTATCTGACTCAATATTTTGTCCGCAATGTGGGCTGGAGCTAGTAGTCTCTATCCAAACAGGAGTGCAATTCTTTTCATCCAAATATGGTAAATCACAGTCGAAAAGGAGATGAAAAACAGTCTCTGCACCTTCTTACTGTTTCAAGCATCCGCCAGTATTGTCCTGAATCCATCCACCACTGATATTAGTCGCCGTCTCCAACTTATCCCACTTCTCACAATATTCCATATACATGGAGTGTAGGGACATTAGAAGAAAAGATGTGATTGAGTCTCAACATTTTCCACACAGAATCCACACATCACATCTCCACTTAAATTTGAAACCCTATCTTTAGTACATACTCTCTGTCTGTGAAGATGCTACAATCTGAAACTGTGTTTCCTCACGATTCATTTGTGCCAGATTTGTTTGTATATAAAATAGGTTCCATCAATTTCTTCCTTCATCAATTTAGCGTACATCAGCGATGGTAGAAATCGGCCACGAATACAACCCTGTATAATCTCCTCCATCGACTCTCTTTCACCTTCAATACGTGTTATCCTGTTTCTCAACTGTAGGGTGGTTCTCCATGGGTACAAAGAATTAGCAGTTGGAGTAACCATCGTCCACCCTGTTGGATTGTATACTAAAAGCCTATCTTTAGTATGAACAATGTTATAACAATATTTGAAATGAGAATCATATGATCAAATGATTGCATCTTATAATTTATTTTGTATGCATGATGCAATAGTCCATTTACTTTATACTGTAGATAATATGTTGTGCGACAACACGCGGAAGATCATATTATCGGTTTCCTTATAAAGTATAAACAGATGCTCACAACTGAGATGGACGGGGACTCTCTATCGGTATGGTTATAGTGTGGTTTGGTATTAGCTTGTCTTGGCTATAGAATCACATTAGTGCACTTGTGTGTATTGAGCAGGACCGCCTGAGATCGTTCGACTTATACTGACTTATAGAAGAACTTGATCTCTGTTATTATGGAAGTCCGTGCTCTTAATCCCTATACAATAACCTCGACACGTAGGGCAGTATGTATTTCTTTGATTCATCAATGGGTGAGATTTATATGTATTAAATCAACAAACTCGGTGAGTTGGGAAGTAGTGCTGTATCTATGGTGTGCTGTTGATTGTAGAAGGAATCCATGTCCGTCATAGGTTGATGATGTCCCCTTGAGGAGCTCATAAGGTTTATCATGTAAATCTTGCAAGTGGATTAATTTCCGGCATGATAATAAGGTTGAGTGGTACTACTCTCGGATGAGATATTAATTAATTTGAGTTGTCAGTAACTTAATTAATTAATGGGCATTGTATATCTTAAACATGGGGAGACTGTCGGGCTTATAATAAGAAGGAGCCCAGAACATAATTTGGGATTGGATGGGTAGTGCAATAATAATATTTTAGTGGACTATATTATTATTATTGGATTTAATTAAAAGCTTTGGGCTAAGCTTGGTTAATTAAATTCAATTGAGGCCCAGCCCAATTTCTCCTCCTGGTCCCTGCAGTAGCCCTTATAAATAAGTTATCTCAGTTCCTGTTAACCCTAAGTCAGTGCCTCATTTGACAGTTAGAAAGAACAGGAGCAGATTGAGAGAATCCTGCGGATTGTTGCCCACACAACAGCAGGATTCAACTTGGGACATACTGCAGAAGATTGAGAGGTGGTTCTCTGCAACGGATCAACCTCTACATCAACCCAGAAGTACGGTAAACAAGATTTAATTGCTTCCGCTGTTTATTATTTGCCTGTTTACTAACGATCACGTTTGAGCCACAAGATCCAATTGCCAACAATTGGTATCAGAGCCATGGTTTCGTGGTGAAACGTGAACCGTTAGGTTGGGATTATGTGATTATATGATTATGTAGATTGATCTAGATGTAATCATATATTTTTCTGCTTCTCGTGTTTCTAATTATCGAAATCAAAGCATGTTTTTAGGGTTTGTATAATTTTTCATTATCCATGAAAGCCCTTGTACATTTGCTGGATATTGAAGTTCTATTATTATTCATAAACACGCACGAGATTCACTCCTCCATAAAATATTCTCCCTTTCACACTCTCTGTTCAAAACCCAACGACGAACGAATGATTGAAAGCAAGAGAAAGCCTTGGCGAAGGCAAGTATGCTATCATAGGCGTGAATCTGCGGCCAGTCGTGTAGAAAGACAGCAGCCAGGGTCGACTTCATACGGCTGAAGGCTATACGGTGGGCTGCTCGTTGACGTACTGCTGGATCATTGTCCACGAGAAGACAGACGACATCTGGCGGCGCGTGAATGACGGAGCGTGGATGTTGGCGTGGCTGCGCGTGGTGTCTGACCGGAGAGTCAATCGTCGGCTGGTGGCTTCGGTCGGACCAAATCCGTCGCGGTGGCACTGGATAGTCGAGCAGCTTCGACTTCGATTGCGACGGAGAGCTCCGACTGGGCAGATCGGGCGTCCAGATGGCGGCGGCGCAGAAGTGAGCAAAACAGCGTCAGATGGCTTCAAGGCGGGCGGCGGCGCTGCTGCTCAGTCGACGGCAGCGGCGGCTTGTTTTCGCCGGAGATGGTTGGCGTGTGCGAGCAGGCAGCATGGCGACTCCGCTGGGTTGATGCGCACGGCCGCCGAGAGAAGATCGATGGCGGTTGTCGTCGGGCTCGGTAGATCATCGCACGATGGTGGGCTGCGACTGCAGCGGCGCCAATTTTACACCGGTTGCTTGCTGGCGGGTGTCTGCCGTGAGTGGATTGTCGTTGGCAGCGCGATTCCCGTCGGTTAGAGGGCGGTTTCCGGCAGCCGTGACACCAGGTTGCACCGGCGACAACTGGTGGCAGTCGTGTTGATACCGTGAGCGATGTAGGGTGCGGCTGATGTTTAGGATGGGAAGCAGCAAGCGGTTGTCTTTTAGGGCAGCGTTAATGGTTATGGGCTGCTCATTTTTTATTGGTATTGGGCTTTGCTATTAAATGTTGGGCCCATTTTTTTAATTAAATGAAAATGGGCTGGCAACAGGCTCTATTTTATTTAATTTGGTTGTTGGGCTTATGGGTCTAATTTAATTAAATATGCTAATGGGCTGTCCCCTTGGGCTTGGATTTAATTTGGTTTTGGGCTGGAAATAAAGGCCCAATTTTAATTAAAAGCTTGTGGGTTGCTGGGCCTATTTTACTGCTGGTTTTGATTAATTGTGAAAATAATAATGGGCCAAGCATGATAAATTAGTTATTTATTAATGGGCTAATTTAGTGCTAGTGGGCTTGGTGGATTTTATTTAATTTTGGGTTGAGTATATGGGCCATGGATAATGGGCTTGATTAATTATTTAATCTTCTGCCCATTTTGTGCTTATTTGTTGCTCTTGGGCCCATTTAATTGATCCATTTATTATGCAATTAATTAATGTTATATAACTGATTAATTGATTTAATTGTCAATTATTGTTGTATATGTGAAAGGCATGTTCTATGTGATTTATTTATTTAAATTGCTGTTAATAGAAGCATGCTAAGATGTATATTTTATATATGAAATATTATATGCATGTTTAAAACCCTCGGTGTTAAATAACTAAGTGGGAGAGGGGATTGGTAATAAATTCCCGCGGCCTCCATTATTGGTTTGTAAGTGATGTGAGTAAACTTGCGTGTTGGCATAGGCCTTCCTCCCTAACGGATGAGTTTATTCACGGATCACTGGTACAGACTTCATAAATAATTATTGTTTGTAATGTGGCACATAAACTTGCGTGTTGGCATAGGCCTTCCTCCCTAACGGATGAGTTTGTGTGCGGTACACTGGTACAAACTTATAATTGATGATTGTAGGAAGCTACCCGAGCGCGTGTGTACTTCTCCAACTGTAAGGCACATAAGCTCGCGCAGTGGACTTGGGATCAAATAATGGTGTACACTTAGGTGTAAATAATTAGTATCCTCCCCAACGGAGTCACTGCTATTATTTGCATGGCTAAAGAGTAACCGACTATTAATTATTTTGTCATAAAGTTAGGTTGACAAATGAAATTAATGGGTAAAACCTTCTCTTGTAAATATTCGGGTTTGTAAACGTCCACACTAACGTGGCTTGCAGACTCACGGTGCTTGAGATGTCGGTGAATTTTATTTTATATTGTTTTGAGGGAAACAATATAAAAGGATAAAATTCGAAGTTTTGATCAGTAAATTTAATCGTGATTCTCTGTATTTCGAATAGTTTAGTCTCACTAATTGTTAACTAAAAGACATTATATTTACTTGTCCAAATTAGTTGATTAGAAAAGAATCTTGGTTTTGAAAATTTACTGCTTAAGAAAATACAAGTGTGTTCTCTCATAGGACGGTTCATGATGCATGTTAATGTCTCTAGTGAAGAGATGAGAGGTTCATAGAAATATGATGGTCTCATGTAACTCTTTGGATACTTGAGTAATTTAAAAGGCGCAAGATCATGATAGAATTTGATGAATGAATTGGAAATATATATGGAATAGAAGTTGAAAGGGAAACCTAAGTCAATTTTATTCTACATAATTGCTTAAATGTTTTGAGTAAGTTCCACCTGAATTACAAAAGGATGTAAATGGTGGGAAACTTCTGACAAAACATGTGGCAAAGGGAAAGCCATTTTCATCATGATGTGAACAAGTTTAATATCTTATTTACTAATGATTTAAACATGATTAGTGATGGCATCTACTGACTCGAACTGTGTAGATACTGGAATCACTAAATGTTTTTCACTTAGTAAGGATAAGATTGTAATAACATGGGTAAAACTACAAAGGTAGTGGCTATTGCAGTGGGAGTTATTTATTTATCTCATGATAAGAATAAACGATTGATTATGAGAAATTGCCTTTACGTACATTTCATAGAAAGAATTTGATTTCGGTTTCTATGCATTAACGGATGGACACTTCATTTCATTTAAATGACATGGTCATAGTAATGAGGAATGAGGCTTTAATCCGTTAAAGTACGTTGGTGGATAATAAGTATACTCTTAAATCATGTTCATCCCACAGATGCAATAAATAATAATTAATAATGCATCTTCTAAAATTAGTAAGAGAAAGGAACCTTCGGAGATGAACTAAACATACATTTGGCGTCTAAGACTAATTCATTTTACTTGAGTAGGATTCAAAAGTTGATAGCCGATAGACCGTAAGGTTTATCTGAAGTGGAAACTATCGGACTTGCGAGTCGTGCTTGGAAGTAAAATTGATTAACTGCCTTTTCAAGGCTGTGGGGTGTAGAGCCAAAGATATATATGTTGGAATTAGTTTATTCTGATTCAAGCGAACCTAACAATATCCAGGCGAGAGGTGGTTATGAATATTCAAAGATTATTCTGGGAACCAATATATTTATATGATGCACTACATGTCTAAGTTCTTGGATTAATTCAAGAATTGTAAGGCTGGTACAGTGAGCGTCATGGAAAATATATCATATCATTACGACCCAATCGTGATGATGAAAACCTCTTGGGATAGTTAGGAACTAATAATCAGAAGTTGAGATTAAATCTCAAGTTGACTACACAGGGCAAGCCCCAGCTGAATGGTGTGGTGGGTAGAAGGTATAAGGCTCTTATGGTTATGATTAGATAGATGATGGATTATTTGGAATAATTAAATTCATTTTATGGATATGCCCTAGATACAGTAATTCGTGAAACGTTTGTCTGTATATGGGATATTCTAGAAAAATGGATAGTGATTTATTTAGTCCAAAAGATCGAAGCATAATTGTTAACTCAATAACTAGATTTTTGGAAAAGGACTATGTAATAAATCACAAACCCATGTATAAGTTGTTCTAAAGGTAGTGAGAGGAAAACACTAAGTATAAGTACCAAGTGTACAAGAGGATATACCACAAAGTAAACTGCAACGCGTGTCACATCTGATACACAATTACATGTAGTGCCTTGTCGTAGTGGGAGTGTTGTATGACAACCCATAAATATATGTTTTGGGAGAGTCGTAAGACTGAATCCCTAGTGAACATGGTATTATCCCACGGATACGACGTAGCACTACAAGATTAAAATGCGGAATCTTAGTAAGTTGCAATGTATGTTGAAATAGAATCTACAGATTCTATATTAAATTTGGGAACTTGTATGACCACTAAATGGTGTAAAAGCCATTGCAAGGGTCAAAGGAAATAAAAGAGGATCATATGGAAAGGTGAAAACCTTGGAAGCAAAGCTTGTTGCGAAAAGATGTACTCAGAAAAAAATGGTTCGATTATGAGGGAACATATTCGCTGGTAGCTATGCTTAAATTGATCCGGATTCTTTTATTTATTGCTACTCATATTAAATTATGAGGGACAACAAATAGATGTCAAGACAGCTTTCCTGATTGGAAGTCTTGAGGAAAACATCTATGTGAAGCAACCAGAGTAATTCATTGCAAAGTACTAATAGCATTTTGATAGTAAGCTTAAAAGTGTCCAGCGATGGACTAAAGCAAGTTTTAAGATCGTGAAGCATCTGTTTTGATTAGATAATCCAGTGGCATGGATTTAAATCAATGAGCGGATGAGTCTTGTGTGTTGTAAAGAGTGACGGAAACGTGGTGGTGTTTCTTGTACTATACGTAGATAGTATCTTGCTCATTGGAGACAATGAAAGAGTATTATCGAGCGTATGGGTACGGTTAATAAAGCGGTAGTGATGAAGGACTTAAGAAAGGCAAAATACATCCTTTTGATCACGGTAATATGGATCACAAGAAAGGATGTTATGCTTATCTCAAGTTTCATAAAATGATACAGTCCATACTCGTTTAGCATGTAAATTTATCTAAGTGAATGTGTCTTTGAGACACAAGAAGAAGATATAGTAGATGAAAGCGGTTCCTTATGCTTCGGCGAATAAGGAAGCTTAATCTAAAGAATGCTATGAACGAAGTTGGATATCTGTGTTGCTGAACGCATGAACATTGGGTATCAACGTAACCCGGAACAAGAATGATGAACTGTGGTAAGATATATATGAAGTGCCTGAGAAGGACTGGTTATCATATATACACTTACTGGACAGATTCACTGCTTCTTGTGGATTACGTAGATTCGGATTTTTAGTCAGATTGGACGGCAGTAAATTCTCCTCAAAGGTTATGTGTTTAATTTTAGGAAGTAGAGTCATAATGTGGAGGAGTGTTATATAGAAATATATTTCAGACTCCAGACTCCATCATGGAAAGATGATAAATTGGAGCCTATGAGGCAACCAAAGTATCTATATGACTCTAGAAACTTCAAGATGGACTTTGAAGTATTTCTAAGTTTGCCCAAGGTAATCACAATTTACATTGATGATATTGGTGCAGTTGCAAACTAGAAGAAATCACAAGTCCATAAGGCAATTAAACACATGGAGCGCGAGTACCACCTGTTACGAGAAATCGTATGATGAGGGGAAGGTTGTTGTCGCCTAGATTGCATCAGATGATGACCTAGTAAATCCATTTACGAGGACCTTAAGGCGAGAGCTTTTAATGGTCGAGTAATGGGAGTAGGAATCAGATGTATGGCAGAAGACATGACAGCATAGTCTTTTAGTATAAGTGGGAGATTGTTGGATTGTATACTAAAAGCCTAGCCTTAGTATGAACAATGTTATAACAATATTTGAAATGAGAATCATATGATCAAATGATTGCATCTTATAATTTATTTTGTATGCATGATGCAATAGTCCATTTACTTTATACTGTAGATAATATGTTGTGCGACAACACGCGGAAGATCATATTATCGGTTTCCTTATAAAGTATAAACAGATGCTCACAACTGAGATAGACGGGGACTCTCTATCGGTATGGTTGTAGTGTGGTTTGGTATTAGCTTGTCTTGGCTATAGAATCACATTAGTGCACTTGTGTGTATTGAGCAGGACCGCCTGAGATCGTTCGACTTATACTGACTTATAGAAGAACTTGATCTCTATTATTATGGAAGTCCATGCTCTTAATCCCTATACAATAACCTCGACACGTAGGGCAGTATGTATTTCTTTGATTCATCAATGGGTGAGATTTATATGTATTAAATCAACAAACTCGGTGAGTTGGGAAGTAGTGCTGTATCTATGGTGTGCTGTTGATTGTAGAAGGAATCCATGTCCGTCATAGGTTGATGATGTCCCCTTGAGGAGCTCATAAGGTTTATCATGTAAATCTTGCAAGTGGATTAATTTCCGGCATGATAATAAGGTTGAGTGGTACTACTCTCGGATGAGATATTAATTAATTTGAGTTGTCAGTAACTTAATTAATTAATGGGCATTGTATATCTTAAACATGGGGAGACTGTCAGACTTATAATAAGAAGGAGCCCAGAACATAATTTGGGATTGGATGGGTAGTGCAATAATAATATTTTAGTGGACTATATTATTATTATTGGATTTAATTAAAAGCTTTGGGCTAAGCTTGGTTAATTAAATTCAATTGAGGCCCAGCCCAATTTCTCCTCCTGGTCCCTGCAGTAGCCCTTATAAATAAGTTATCTCAGTTCATGTTAACCCTAAGTCAGTGCCTCATTTGACAGTTAGAAAGAACAGGAGCAGATTGAGAGAATCCTGCGGATTGTTGCCCACACAACAGCAGGATTCGACTTGGGACATACTGCAGAAGATTGAGAGGTGGTTCTCTGCAACGAATCAACCTCTACATCAACCTAGAAGTACGATAAACATGATTTAATTGCTTCCGCTGTTTATTGTTTGCCTGTTTACTAACGATCACGTTTGAGCCACAAGATCCAATTGCCAACACACCCATGTTCTGTGACATAAACTGATTGAACCCATCTAACCCACAGCGAAACGCTCTCATTGTGAATATCCCATAATGCAACCGCCATTAGTGCTTTGTTCCACATGGTTATGTCTTTCAAACCCAAACCTCCATTAGGTTTGGGTTGAGTAACATCCTTCCATCGAACTGCACTCACTTTCGATCCCCATAGAAAGCACCGAATCAATCCCTCTATTCTCCCTATTACAACAGCCAGAATTTTTACCACTGCACACCAAAATGTTAAGATGCCATAGATCCCCGATGTGATTAGTTCAAGTCGGTCCGTAAAAGAGAGTAGTTTAGAGGACCATTTTTGAATCGCATTGTTCACATCATTCAAGAGTGGTATAAAGTCCTCTACTCCAATTCGCTTACTACAAATGGGAATTCCTAGGTATTTGAAGGGAAACATACCTCTGTTGTAGGGAAGTATAGTGCTAATATGTCTGAGTTTCCTAGTCGCTATACCTGCTGTGAATATGTTTGATTTCTGTGGACTGACAGCCAATCCCGATGCCTTCTCAAAGGTCTCTAGATTCAATGCTATACTTCTTACTGTTCAAACCTCTCCATACCCAAATATCATCAAGTCATCTGCAAAGATAAGTGAGAGACATCTACCTTCCTGCAGATTCTAGAATAGAATCTGCATGTGCCACAATCCACTGCACTCTTCATTAATCTATTGAAATACTCCATGCACAATACAAAGAGAAGGGATGAGATCGGGTCCCCCTGTCTAGGCTCCCTTTCTCCCTTAAAGAATCCCTCAGGTTCCCATTAATGATTAACGAATAAAAAGGTGTTGTGCCACATTGTTTAATCTAACCACAAAACTTGATAGGAAATCCAAGTCCTGTAAGGATATCAAACAAGAAGCTCCAATTGACTGAATTATAAGCTTTGGATATGCCAACCTTAACTGGCATACGTGGTGAGATATTTCGGATTCCAAGGCCATATCCTTTGAATATTTCCTCCACCAACATAATACAGTCTCTCATATTTCTTCCTTTCACAAACCCGAATTGAGCTGGATCTATAATCTCAAGAATACACCTCCTCAATCTCTGAGCCAACACTTTAGCAATGATCTTATTGACCGTGTTACAAAAGGAAATTGGTCTATAATCTTTCACTCCAAGTTGATGGGTAGATTTCGGAATCAAGGAAATGAATGTAGCATTAATTGCCTTAACAGCTTGCCTTTGCTAAAGAACTCCTTGATCGCCTCAGTAATATCCTCACCTACAACACTCCATGCGTGCTGGAAGAATAGGGAAGTATACCCATCCAGTCCAGGGGACTTGTTTTTGTTAATCAACCACAGGGCTTCCTTGATTTCATCTCCCTCCACCGGTTGTTCCAACGAAGCTGCCTCGATCTGGCTTATCTTAGGCCCTCAATTCAAAACCTCATAATCCAGTCGATCCATAGGATCAATGCTCTAACCCAGGAAGGTAGTATAGAACTCTAGGAAACTATGTATAATCATTTGATAATAAGAAGTGGTAGGCCCATCCTCCAAGAATACCCTATAGATTCCATTCCTCATAGCATTGCTATTCATTAAGGAGTAGAAATACCTGTTACCACGATCTTAGTTACATATGTGTTTGTTCTTTAAGATCTGGGAGATGTAACTAGCTTCACACGCCTCAAGATGTTTAAGTTTGAATAGCTTCTTGTTGAGTCCTGCTGAAGTTTGGAGGTGGCCTGCTCCTGCCATGATAGATGATTGGAGATTTTCAAGTTCATCTCTAGCCCTTTTCACTCTTTCAGAGATGTGTGTGTAGTTGGAGGAAGGAAGCTTTCTCAGCGGCTTCTTTAAGAGTTTAAGCTTGGACCATAATATGAAGTGTTTAGTTCCATTCACTCGTAATTGCCAATAGTTAGCAATCAAGCTAATAAAGAGATCATTTTGGGTCCAAAGATTACAGAACCTGAATGACCTTATGGATTGAGCATTGGACGCAAGGAACTTCGTAATAGAGGGGTAATGATCGGAGCAAGATCCTTGCGGGAGAAAGGTAATGTCTGCCCTCCAACGCTTGTTCTTGCATAGTTGACAGTTCATTATACGATCCAATTTCAAACAAGTGGTGCCATTTGTCCTAGTAAAGTAGCAACCATTCGAGGGGGTGTCCAGCAGCACCCACTACTAAATAAAGGGTTTTTGTATCGGTAATTTTTAGTTACTAAAAGCTTAAAAATACTAAGATGTATTTCCAGAAGACTTACCTGGATTGCCACCGAAAGACAAGTAGAATTTACAATCGATCTAGTACCGGGAGCAACACCAGTCTCAAAAGTACCTTATTGAATGACACCAAAGGAATTATAAGAATTGAAGATTCAGTTACAAGAACTTTTGGATTTAGGTTTCATACACCCTAGTATTTCACCCTGAGGAGCACCTGTTTTGTTCGTAAAGAAGAAAGATGGTTCATTTAGGATGTGTATTGATTATCGAGAACTGAATAAACTTACCATCAAGAATAAGTATCCACTGCCAAGAATTGAGAATCTATTTGATCAACTTGGCGGTGCTAGCGTATTTTCCAAGATAGATCTAAGGTCTGAATATCATCAAGTGCGAGTCAAGAGGGTTTAGAGTTTAGGGTTTAGGGTTTTAGGGTTTAGGGTTTTAGGGTTTAGGGTTTAGGGTTTTAGGGTTTAGTGAAATTGGTAAATGTTATTTCACTGGAAATGGTTACATCGAGTACTTACGTACGATGCGAATACAAAGTCTAGCCACCCTATCCAATCCTACTTAAGCAAAATGCTTAAGGTGAATAACAAAATACATCATGAATTCATATACAAAGACGCTATCTGAAGTTTGATTTTATCTGCAATGTAGGTTGGAGACAGCATCCTTGGGCCATGCTGAAGGGCATTCCTTTCCATCCATATGTGGTAGATCGTGGTAGCAAAAGTTATGAAAATGAGTCTTCTTGCCTTTTTGTTGGTCCTCGTATCCTGGAGTATCTTCCTGAAGGCGTCTGTGACTGATACTAGCCTTCGTCTTCTCCATCCAATCCATCTTCTGACTTGATCCCAAATATATGTGGTGTAAGGGCAGTAGAAGAAGATGTGCGATGTGGTCTCCTGTTCGAAGCAAAAACCAAATCGTTTGTCATCTCCCGTGCACCATACTCTATCCTTTGTAGCAACTCTGTCTCTATGCACCAGCCAAAGTCTAAAACTGTATTTCCTCACAATCCATTTGTGCCAAATCTATTTGTAGACAAAGCTCGAGTCCGCTGTGTATCTACTCCTCAAATAATCATACATGCGGCTAGATTTGAATACTCCACTGTCAGAACACTTCTCCATAATATCAATTACTCCTTCACTCATTTTTGATTCATTTTCAATGGTATTCCTAATGGCAATGAGCACTCTCCATAAGTATGTAGAGTTATTACCGGAAGATGTCACTGTCCATGAGGAAGATGAGAGATAGACACAATGAATCCATTTCACCCAAAGGGATGAAGCTTCCCTGTGTACATCCCACAGTGCTGAAGCCAAGAGCGCTTTATTCCAAGTGGTGATGTCCTTCAACCCTAGCCCCCCTGCATTCTTAGGTTGTAGGATGTCGTTCCAACTCACCGGGCTCACCTTCGTTCCCCATAAGAACCTGCGGATAATTGTCTCCACCTTCCTGACCACTACAGTTGGGATTTTAACAATGCCACACCAAAATGAGAGAATTCCATATATCCCAAAAGTGATCAATTCCAAACGACCCATGAATGACAAAAGTTTAGAAGACCAAGAATGTATCATGTTGTTAATGTCATTCAGAAGGGGTGTAAAATCCTCCACTCCTATTCTCTTGCTACAAATAGGGATGCCCAAGTATTTGAAAGGAATGGTACCTGTGTTGTAAGGAAGAATCTGAGCAATACGACGTCTGACTCGAGTCGAGACTCCCGAGGTAATGAGATTAGATTTTTGAGGATTCGCATTTAACCCAGAAACTTCAGAAAACTCTTTCAAAATCCTGTCAATACACCTAGCTGTAGCCACATTTCCATAACCCACAATCAAGAGATCATCCGCAAAGATCAAGTGTGAAACATCTACACGTTTGAAAATTCTAGAATGGAATCTGTATTCATGTAGATCTACTGGTCTACTCATCAGTCTACTAAGGTACTCCATGCAAATAACAAAAAGGAGCGAGAAAATCGGATCACCTTGTCGTAGACCCCTCTTGCCTTTGAAGAAACCCTCCGGTTTGCCATTGATGAGTAGTGAGTAAGAAGGAGTAGTAACACACTGCTCAATCCAAGTACGAAACCTAGTGGGGAAACCTAGGCCCGAAAGCAGATCGAAGAGGTATTTCTAGCTAACAGAGTCATAAGCTTTGGAAATGTCCACTTTGACTGCCATTCTTGGTGAGATATTCCCTGCTATCCGTCCATAACCCCTGAAGATCTCCTCCGCGAGCATCACACAGTCTCTCATTTTTCTTCCTTTAATAAATCCAAACTGGGATTGATTTATTAAAGAAGGAAGGCAAAGTCTGAGTCGAGCAGCCAAGATTTTAGATATAATTTTGTACACGGTGTTGCAGCATGATATAGGTCTAAAATCTTGGACTCTCAGCTCATGATTCTTTTTGGGAATCAAGGAGATAAAAGTGGAGTTCAACTGCTTGAGTAACTTGCCTTTTCGAAAGAATTCCTTCACCGCTTCCACTACATCTCCTCCAACCACATTCCACGAACTCTGAAAGAAATCCGAGGTATAGCCATCAGGTCCAGGTGATTTATTCTTGTTGATTGACCATACGGCTGACATAATCTCTGCCTCCTCAACCGGTGCTTCCAGGCTACTAGCATCAACAGAGGTGAGTTTCGGTCCTCTATCCAACACCTCCTGCTCCACTGAATGATAATCCAAGCTCTCCTCACCAAGGATTGATTGATAATAAGATAGAAAGGTATCTATCATTTCTTGGTAAGAAGAAGTGGAACCACTATCAGTGTGGATAGAATGGATGCCACTCCTCGCTCCGTTACTTCGAATAAGAGAATAGAAATACTTAGTAGCACGGTCTTGGTTCTTAATGTGCTTGTGTTTGAGAACCTGCATAAGAAAATTAGCCTCACAATCCTCCAAATGCTTCTGTTTTTGAATCTCCTCACTAATCTCTTGATGTAGTTCGTGATTATTTAAGCTTGACATAAAAAGAGTCTGGAGATGATGCAAATATGCTCTTCCTCTGGCCACTCTTTCAGAGATGTGATATTAGTTCTGTTTGTGCAGCTCCTTCAATGGTTGCTTAAGACTTTTCAGCTTTTGGCAAAGAATGAACTGCTTTGTACCTGTTACATGAACCTGCCAATAAGAAGAAACCAGAGCAATAAAATTTTCATGGTTAGTCCAAAAATTACAAAATCTGAAGGGTCTTATATAGTGTTAGCTCGAATTATGGAAGGAGGTTATGGAAGGGCAATGATCTGATTGAGTGCCTTGTGGAAGAAAAGTGGTTCGAAGATCCCAACCCATACTCCTCCAGAGCTTACAAGTCATAACTCTGTCTATTTTAGAGCAAGAAGCACCATTCGACCAAGTGAAGAAGCAGTCCATAGAATAAGTATCTTCCACCCCCAACAAGGAACAAGTTTCATGCATTTCCCTAGTGCTAGTACTCTGAGTAAAATTATTCCTTTCCCCTTCAAATCTTGCACAGTTGAAATCCCCTCCTAGGAGCCAAGGTAACGAGTTCGAGTGAAATAGGGAGATGAGGTGTTGCCATAAATTTCTTCTAGTATCATATCGATTGTGTGCATAGATAACCGAGAGCACAAACTCTTTTGAGGTAGTAAGGCATCTAGCATTCATCGATATTGATTGATCACTTAAAACAAAGTTATCTAAAAACCACACGCATTGGGTTCCAAACAACCACAATCCTACCACTACTACAAACTTCAAAATTATGCATATGTTTCCATCGTGGGGTCACCTTATTAATGACTTCTTCAATGTTTTGAAGAGAAAGTTTTGTTTCCAGCAGGCCAGCGATAGCTACATCTTGATCACGCACAAGTTTCTTTAGTGCGTTGTGGGTTGGCATGCGTCCCAATCCACGCACATTCCAAATTAGGAGACTCATGAAGAGTAGTCCGAGGAGACAATACCTTCCTCTGCTATTTTCTTGCTTATCTAATCTCCATAATCCTCCAAATTCTCATCTTCCTCATCTTCTTCTACTGTGTTTCCTCCTAAGGATTTAGTTCTTTTGTGTTTGTAGTTTCTACCTGTTGAGTCTGACGATTCACCACAGTGAATAGGAATCCCTGTTTTTTTTGAAGTTGTGTCCAGAAGAGGTACCTTGGATAGCAGGAGGGGTTTCTATAACCAGATCACCACTGGAACGGAGATGTGTGGGGGGGTCTTCCGTGCTGGTAATAGGGTCTGGAAGAGAAAGTCCAGTAAACTGATTGTGAAGAATGTGCTAGGAATTGGTTGATATGGTATTGGGCTAGGGATCGGCTGGAGTTTTAGAGGAGGGGTAATTATGTAAGGAAGAGTTGGGCTTGGGTTTAAAAAATTGGTTGTTGGGCTTGGAAACAGAATTGAGAATTGGATTATTAGCAGGATACTTATGGACTGGGCTAGATGCCAGATAGTTGTTTTTTGGGCCAGGAATGGTTTTGAGATTATTATTATGGGATGATATGAGGTTAGGGTTAGGGATAAATTGATTGGGCCATTGATTTGTTTGTTTCTTCCTATTACGTTTTCTCCTTCCCGGCAGAAACGGCGCACACGTCTGCTCCTCTTTCGGTTGCTGCCCATCATCAACACGAGTGCACTCATGTGCGTGGTGACCCAGGAATGCACATTTCGTACAAAATTTAGGATAGAATTCATATTCAACCTTCTGTCGAAATCCTCCTTTCCTGTTTTTGACCCAAATTTCTTTCGGCAAGACCATGGTGGCATTAACATGGTTCAACACACGAGCATATGAAACACGTTCTCGATTACTGGTGTAATAATCCATCATTACGGGCTCTCCAATTGCCGACACTATGATGCTGAGACGATCCGAGGTCCAATAACTTAGAGGAAGTGATGGAAATTTTATCCATACCAGTACAATTGAGAGGCCTGATTCATCAAATTGGAAGTCTTCCGGCATTCTTCTCAACATTAGGTATGTATAATTCCCTTCATAGGGTCCATTCTGAATCACGCGCTGAGCATCCTCTTCATTGTTGAGTTTGAAGATGATCCATCCGCTGTCGTGGCTGTAGACCTTCACTTCCACTTCCCACTTTCGAATAATTTCCTTCACTGCTTGGAACCCCGAATATCTTCCGGCAAAGCATCCGATTAGGGTGTATTTCCATTCATCATCTTCCTTGTCCAACAAATTATCCGGAATCTCAGCAACTCCGGGCTCTACTGGGGGAATAAATTTCAAGGTGTGATTCGGATTAGGACAGCAGTTATGGCGACTGGTTTGATGATGGGGAGGTTGTGGAAGAACATGGTGGATGGATTGAGGGGATTGAGGATTTAGATGAGACTGTATAGATGTTGAGATTGGAAACAGAGGTTGCTGCGTAGATTGAGGTGGAGGGGTTATAAGAGGGAGGTTGGGTTGAGGGGATTGAGGGTTGTCAGCGGTGGCAAGCAAGAGTCGGAGAGGGCGAGAAGAAGAAGCTCCCAGGGAGAGATCACTGAGTCCTTGGGCAGAGTTGATCGGGATTGGGAGTAGGGGTGGCTAGAGTGACTGGAGAGGGGAGGAGCGGTGCAAGGGGTTATTGGATGGAGGAGGTTGACTAGGGGTTGGGTTGGCAGGGTGCTTGGCGGAGGGGGGAGGGTGGTCAAAAGATGGATTACAGGCTGGAGGATCAAGCAATTAGGGTTGCATGGGGTGACGGAAAGGGAGGATTCCATCAAGGGAGTAGACGAAGAAGGGGGCGGGTTTCGAGGAGGATGGGCGGAAGGCTGCATGCGAGCAGGAAGGGAGGGAGTAGGTAGGGAGTGGGAGAGAGAGTGTGGGGTTCCCAATAATTTCTGTTTGAATGAGAGAGAAGGGGTGGGTTCGGTAGGGTGCAGTGGGGTAGGGGTTGGAAAGAGGAATGCAATTTGAATTGTAGGATATAGGTGGAAACTTGTCAAACTCTCTTTTATCAAATAGTACATCCTGCAGACATTTTCCAGTTGCTTTTGTACCGCGTGACACCGCTTCCAAGGAAGATATCAAATCAAGATTCAAATTTTGGCAAGAAGGGGCCGAGATTTGAGACAGATTCACAGAATCAGATCCTGCTTCTCGCTCAATATCCTCCATATCTTCAAACTTATTATCCATAATATTCTTTCCAGAATTACCAGAAGTTTCCAAAAGTTCCTCATTCACAATTATCTCAGATTCAACTACTGTATTAATCAACAACTGACCTGTGGATCTTGTTACTGGTTATTAGAGGGATGGAGTTTTTGTCTTGGTAGGATGGCTCTATGGGTGCGTCGTACCCTTAGTCGGTGGGAAGATCAGTGAATTGATCGGTAGGGTGATCGGTGGGTCACCGATTAACCCGTTGGGATTCCCAAGGAGTGGGATCTCACATTGGGGCTTTACGCCGAGTTAATTGACCCAGAGGGATGGGAGTTTTTATCATGAAAGGGTGGCTCTATGGGTGCATCGTACCCTTAGTCGGTGGGAAGATCGGTGAATTGATCGGTAGAGCAATCGGTAGGTCATCGATCAACCCGTTGGGATCCCACAGGGAGGGATCCCATGTTGGGACCTTACGCCGGGTTAATAAACCCATAGGGATGGTAGTTTTTATCTCGGTAGGGTGGCTCTACGGGTGCATCTTACCCTTAGTCGGTGGAACAATCGGTCAATTGATCGGTAGGGGGATCGGTGGGTCACCGATTAACCCGTTGGGATCCCCCAGTAGTGGGATCCCGTGTTGGGGCCTTACGCTGGGTCAATAGACCTAGAGGAATGGGAGTTGATTCGGGAAAGTGGCTTTAAGGGTGCATCGTACCCTTAGTCGGTGGGGCAATAGGTGAATTGATCGATAGGGCGATCGGTGGGTCATCGATCAACTCGTTGGGATCCCCCGGGGGTGGGATCCAGCGTTGGGGCCTTATGCCGGGTTAATAGACCCAGAGGGATAGGAGTTTTTGTCCCGGAAGGGTGGTTCTAGGTGTGCTTCGTACCTTTAGTCGGTGGGGCGATCGGTGAATTAGTCGGTAGGGCGATCGGTGGGTCACCGATCAATCCATTGGGATCCCCTAGGGGTGGGATCCCATTTTGGTGCCTTACACCGGGTTAGTAGACCCGGATAGCTGGGATTTTATTCGGGAATGTGGCTCTAAGGGTGCATCGTTAACTTGTCGGGTGTTTCTCAACACTCAATTTAATCCCCTAGTGTGAAGGATATCAAATGTAGTTTCGAAGGTGATCAAGTTATTATCGAACCCAAGGGACGGATAAATATCAATTCAATTATGTTCTAGTGAATTATGACTATTTTGGAAATATAATGGTTTTGAAATTAAGTAGTAACTATTAATCGAAATAACAAGAACAAGAGATAGAATGTTGTGATCAAGTAAGATGATAGGTAATTCGTCAGGTCATCCAGTTTCACTTATTAATTCATACTTTCGTGTGTCGATGTCCGACTCTGCCTTATGGTTTATGGACGCATCACTAAACCATGCAAATCTACTCTATAGACACAAGTAAATATGCGTATGACACGTGAGAATATCCTCGGAGCAAGATGTATACTTTACCCCCCTTTCTAGGTACTATCATAATCAATTAATTCCCGTGCACTTAGTACTCTAACCCGATTTGACCTCCCTTTATAAGTACTATAAAATTATACTCTTTATCCTACTTATTAACCCGAATATGATTCAATTAACAAGTATTCATATAAGATAGTTCTAATAAGATTTCGAAATCCCTTCTCTTAGAATTATAACATAAAACCCTGCTCCTTAGTGAACGCACTCAACCAATAACCATGTTATGTATTCAGACTCTACACAATGATTATTGATGCACAAAATGACTTTGAGTATGGATTAAAAATGCACAATCTTATATAAAACAAACCACAAGTAGTGTTGCACGAAGTTTACACACGAAAGATAAATTAACTCATGAAACCTTCATAACCCTAAAACTACCGAAGCGGCTCTAGCCCATGATTGATCTAAGAACAATCATGGTTAGATGGACCGATCTTACTTGAACCTCCAGCGGAGCTCTGTCACAGCCCTCCGGATGGTGGAAGATCATCTCCCCACAACTCTATGTCTTTTTGTATGATTCTCGATCAAAAGCTCTTTTTCTGGACTGCATGAGCCTTCTTTTATACTTGTAATCACGTCTCTAGGGCTTGAAATGGGCTTTTCAAGTGATCTCATGCGTTTAGGCCTAAAAAATCCAGATAAAGTAAGTTTCCGTGTTTTGGTTCGACCTCAGCAAACAGGTCGAACCACTCTTCCCAGGTCGAACTGCAGGTCGAACCATGCTACTGGATGAAATCGGCACTGGTTCGACCATGGTTCGACCTGTTGAACATGTTGAACCCCAACGTCGTGGTCGAACACCTCTTCTCGCGAACTGGTTCGACCATAGTTCGACCTGTTGAGCAGGTCGAACCCTTTGGTTCAAGTAGAAACCACCTTCTGTACACTTCGCAACGCTGGTTCGACCTGTAGGAGAGGTCGAACCCTCCTCCAACAGGTCGAACCCACCTATTTCCTTGGCGGTTCACCTGGCCTCGACTCCGTCTCTTCAATTCTTGACACTTTAACTCCGATTTCACTAGTAAAACCACTCAAATAGCTCCAACAACACCTGATTCATGCTCTTTCACAATATATATAGGTTTTCCACCTATTTCAACCTTCAAACTCTCCAAAACTAGCAAAAATACCGGTGCTAAACTCGTGAATTTACACACTCATCAAACCCCCAAACTTACATGTTGCTCGTCCTGAGGCAACGCAAATCAAACCATAGGAGTCGTGTATAATTCACTAAGATCAAGTACAACACATATTACACATGCAATCTCATTAATTTAAACAAGTATAGCTTCCATCATACATATCATTAATGCAAAACATCACTTAATCATATAACCATTCGGAGTACTAAGTTATCTAGCTCACAAGATAAGTGTTTACTCTCTCACTCAAGTGTGTGAGGCACTTCATAGGCTAGTATAAATACTCATATTCAATCCATATTCACGCGTAACCATAAGCTTGGCAAGGGTCTCAAAAATCAACTTATAACTGACTAATGACTAGGATCACAAAGGACTTGTCTTTGGGTTGTAATATTAGCTCTTTGGCAAGGGTAGGAAAATTTAGATAAGTGACTCAAATCACTAGTAGAGAGTTACCTTGGAGGTTCTCGATTTCTTCATTCGGCTTCCTATTCTCCTCCAATTCTTCTCTTGCACTTGCAAAATTTTTGAATTATCCTTCTTCTCATGGCATCAACATCATTTTCTTTAGACAACTCGGGTATCGGTTTTAGGCACTACCCCTTTCAACAACAATCGAGTGCTTTTAAGCTCAAAGCTCCATGTTATAAGCAATCGGGGTACTAGTTTTGGGCACTACCCCTAAACAAGATTTAACCATATACTCTTCTTACTCCACTCAACCTCATTCCATTTTCCTTTTTCTTCTTACAACACTTATTCACCTCAACTCTCTCTACCAATGAATAGGGTATTTACAAAGCTCAAGTAAAGGTAAAATAAGGCTCTTTTATTCAGCTTGCTAAAGAAAAGGTTTTAAAGGCTCAAACGGGGCTACCAAAGGTTTATATGATCATTGGGAAGATAAAATTTGGCTAAGTAACTTAATTACACAATAATGGCCTAAGACCATGTCCTAACAATTCATCAATTATAAGTTTCACACAAGACTCCAAGCCAAGCTCTAGAATACGTTCATATGAATGATTCTCTCAAAAATAAACTATCATGATCAAGCATGATTAAAAGGCTCAAATCCTCACATAAGTAAATAGAATCCTAAGTACTCCTCATAGCACATAATCAAGATCAATTCCACAAGAACTCTACATACTTATCAAATTACACATGCTTCTCATCAATGGAAATTAACACATGAACACATGAATGCACAAAAATCCAAGCTCAAATCAATCATACAAGCTTCTCTACAACCCAACTCATGCATCATAGAAAGACGGGATTAAGAACACACTTTCCTGCTCCAATTCGGCCTGGATTCGACCTGTTGAAAAGGTCGAATCAACTTCATCGTGGTCGAATCAACATTCTGGACATGTTCCTTTCGGTTCGACTAGGGTTCGACTTGCTGAACAGGTCGAACTAAGAACGTCGTGGTCGAACTGATCTTCAGGAATTTTGCTGGCCCTGGTTCGACCTTGGTTCGACCTGACATTCATGTCAAACCATCTTGCTCGAGGTTGAACCACCTCACTGGACAATTTTACACCTCGATTCGACTTCCTCAGCTGGGTTCGACCTCCTGGCACTGGTCGAACCTACCCATGGAAGCTCCAAAACCAAGTGTTCTTCAATCCCTACACACTTCAAACTTCAAAACAAATCATTAGGTACCAACTAGAGCATAACTTCATCAAAATTTATTTATGAAAAATAACATTCATGAGTAACTCCGTAATCACACAAAATACAAAACAAAACACCACTAAACATTAGTTAAGTTACAAAAAATCGACACATAAAAACCGATTAAAGTTTTAAATATACCGCAAAAAATTAACTCCCCGCAAAAAAATTAACTCCCATAACAAACATCACAAAGAAAAGATTATACTATCGGTGCTTATTAAGGTAAGTACATCACACCCCCCCAAACTTAGTAAAAATAGTCGAAACTAAGTTTGCAAAGAGATGTAATTGCCGATAAGTAAGCACTTCAAATATAAAAATTTCTTACTCACACTAAAGAAATAAAGCAATAAACTGGAGGGAAAGCCCCCAATAGGCGCTCTTATTTAATGTCGGATAGTCACAACGGTACCACTTTGAAGACTACTTGATCAGAGTATGGTCTTGTCGCATCCTCACCTTCCAATACTTTCTTTCTCGCTTCTTTTCGTCCACACTTACCACCTTACCTTTCTTAGGCACCATACAATTAGTCGAATCTCCTTTCTCAAACTTTCTCTTCTCATTCATGTCAATCTTCCACTCAATATCAAAATCACTCCTATCACCATCAAGATCAAAGTCAGGATAAAATTGATCACAAAATAAAGAACGAGAGAAAGGACTTTCAAATTTGTTGGTATCCGGTGGTAAGTTAGGAGGCTTCAAGTAGGCATCATCTTCTCTTTCTTTATCTACAATCAACACGGCACCTTTCTTGATCACAAAAATATGATCATTAGAATTACCTTCATCCCATGGCCGTGTAGACTCCTCTGGGTCAATCTTACACTTGAATTTCGAATTACCTGTCGGATCTTTTTCATTGTCACCAAGATAAGCATACTTCAAGTATTCCAGTAACGGTTTCAGCTCCTCTTTCTTTTCTTCCATCGGAGTGTTCTCTCTCTCCAACGGCAAGTACTTCCTAGTACCTTTCACTTCTTCAGCCTTAGCTTTCTCCAATTCATACCTGGCATCACCCAAAGCAAGTAAGTTCTCAAGATATTTAATACATTCCTCATTAGAAAGACCATCAAGCTCCGTAGTGGGATAAGTAGGAGACTCCATCAAGCATATCTCAAGAGGGTCCTTAGACAGGATCAAAGACATATCTTCTTTCACAATCTCCTCCACCACATCAATACTATGACATTGACACTCCATAGGAATCTTCATTGCTTTGTCAAGGTTGAATAACACCTCTTCTTTATCCATCCGCAACTTGAGCTCCCCCTTTTGAACATCAATCATGACCACAACAGTAGCAAGGAAAGGTCTCACCAAGATAAGAGGGATATTATCCTTGTCATCTTCCATCTCAAGCACATGAAAATCCACAGGAAAGACTAGTTTATCTACTTTGACAAGAACGTCTTCAATGATACCTTTCGGAAATATCATCGACCTGTCCGCCAATTATAGAGCAACTGTGGTAGGAGTTAACTCCCCCAAACCAAGCCTTTGAAAGATAGACAATGACATCAAATTGATGCTTGCCCCTAGATCGCACAAAGCTCGACGTGCCTGCCCTTTTCCAATCTCACACAAGATAGTGAAGCTTCCCGGATCCTTTATCTTCTGTGGCAGCTTCTTTTGGATGATCGAGCTGCAATTTTAAGACAAGTTCACCGTGTCAACTCCATTCAAGCTTCTCTTCTTCAACAATATGTCCTTAAGGAATCGGGCATAGTACGACATCTCAATAATTTCCTCAGAGAAAGGAATGCTCAAGCTTATGTTATTCATGATCTCTGAAAACTTCTTGAACTTCTCTTCCAATCCCTTCTTAACGAACCTATAAGGAAACGGCGGAGGTATCTTTATTTTGGGGATGCTCCATTCATCACGTTCAACCTTCTCCACTTTATCCTTCTCGGCTCTTTCCCACTTCTTCTCTGTTATAATCTCTATATTTTGCTCATTTTGAACCACTGGAGTAGCATCCACATCATAGAGAGCATTTGGTGTAACAATAGACATGTTTTGGATGGATTCGACCTGGGTTCGACCTGAGGAACAGGTCGAACCAGGTATGTCATGGTCGAACCGATCGTCTGAAAGACTGCTCTCTTTCTGAAATTGAGGTTCGACATGGGTTTGACCTGTTTGGTAGGTCGAACCATTGCCCCCTAGGTCGAACCGGCCTACTGTACTCTTTCTGCCCTCCAGTTCGACCAGATAGATTAGTCGAACCATTTCCATCATGGTCAAACCGTTACTGTGATAAAATAGGGTGCTCCAGGTTATGTGGTTCGTCGTGGGTTCGACCTTCTGTCCAGGTCGAACCATCCTTGCTTTGGTCGAACCGATCATCTAGAAAAATAGAGTGCTCTGAATGGTGTGGTTTGACCATGGTTCGACCTGTAGGCCAGGTCGCACCAGCTACATGTTGGTCAAACCGATGCTGCAATGCCTCCTGATTGTGTCCAGATCTTTGGTTCGACTTTCCCTGTGTGGTTTAACCTGTTGTATAGGTCGAACCCTGGTCGAATCGCGGCCTGGACATGTTCAAATTTGATTCCGTCCTCATCGGTCCCTCATACTGCGTTCCAGACCTCAATGTGATGGCGTTGCAAGACCTTGGATTCTCAATACTTTGAGACGGAAGCTTCCCATTCTCAATAGTTTGAGTCAATTTGTTAACATTCTCTGCTATCTCCCCCATCAACAATGTAAGGTCCTTCACTTAAGTAGACAAATCCTTGTGATGATCATCGATCTTCTTCTCAAGTTTGGCCTCAAGGCGGTTCACTCTTTCATCATTCCTTGCCATGTACCTATTCACCATATCCTCGAAACTCGGCTTCCCTTCTTCCACTTTAGCACCCGGATCAACGCCCATCGGAGGTTGAATTGCATTGTTCGGATTGCTCCATGAAGACTCCGGCCTCCTAGGCTGTTGATAGTTACCCGGGGGACCACGATTGTTGTATCTCCCCTGATAATTCCGGTTTCCTTGATTTGGGTACCTAGTTCCTTGAATACTTTGACCCATGGCGTAGTTTGCCTCTTCCAACTCATCTTGGATTGTTCCATTATTCATAACTTCCTGCTGCATGATTGCTACGCGCTGAGATATATTGATGATTTGCTTTTGCTGGGACTCTAGTAGCTTGTTGATAGACGACAAGCTAGAGACGATCTCATCTTCTCTACTTGTTTTCACCATAGCATGTTCAACCTTAGCTACCTTTCCAAGAACTAAGTACCTCGAACTCTATCAATTGGCCAATCTCTCGAGTTTATCGAAATATCTTCAAACAACTTCTCGGCCTCTATGGATGACTTTATAAGCAATGCTCCATTAGAAGAAGCATCCAATAACACACGTGAATCACAGTCCAATCCATTGTAGAATATGCTGATATATTGAGCTTTAGATAGCCCATGTTGAGGACACTTACGAAGCATGTCCTTGAATCTGTCCCACGCTTCATGAAACTTCTCTCCTCCACCGATAGCAAATTGGTTAATGTCTTGCTTCATCTTGAACACCTTCGAAGGTGGCATGTATCTTTCCAAGAACCTTAACTTCAACTGCTCCCAAGTGGTGCACTCAGCTGCGTTTAGAGTATCGTACCAATCTCTCTCCTTTTCAGTAAGCGAGAATTTGAACAAAAGGATCTTCCTAGCATCTTCATGTGCTTTTGCGTCTTTTTGAGTACTTGCATAGCCCAAGAACTTGTTTAGATGCTGCTGCGGATCCTCAAAAGACCGTCCTAAAAAGGAGTTCCTTTCTATCATGCTAATAAGAGCGGGGTGAAGATCAAAATCCGCATTAGCCCCCTCGCTCCTAGAAGCCCAAAGTGCCTAGCCCCGTTATTCTTGAAAACCTCATGGATGGCCAGATTATCCAGATTCGCTGCCATGTCGACTGTCTCTACTTCCAAATTAACTTCGGTTGCAGCTTCAATCCCTTGCGAAATTTTCACGTCAACTTCAACTCTAAGGTTACGAGCTTCAGTTGGATCTATGGTCTTGTTCTTACTCTTCTTCTTCTTCTTCTTCTTCTTCTTCTTCTTTCTCGATGATGCTCCGATCTCAGGATTATATGGTTCTAATTCACCGTTATTTGAACTCGTAAGCATACACATGAAAAGAACAAGAATTAAAACAGCAAAACAAGAAAAATAGTCCTAATAAACTAGATATAACAAAATGATATTTTACGCCGTCCCCGGCAATGGCGCCATTGACTAGTCAGGTGTTTCTCAACACACAATTTAATCCCCAAGTATGAAGGATATCAATTATAGTTTCGAAGGTGACCAAGTTATTATCGAACCCAAGGGATGGATAAATATCAATTCAATTATGTTCTAGTGAATTATGACTATTTTGAAAATATAATGGTTTTGAAATTAAGTAGTAACTATTAATTGAAATAACAAGAACAAGAGATAGAAGGTTGTGATCAAGTAAGATGATAGGTAGTTCGTCAGGTCATCCAGTTTCACTTATTAATTCATACTTCCGTGTATCGATGTCCGACTCTGCCTTGTGGTTTATGTACGCATTATTAAACCATGCAAATCTACTCTATAGACACAAGTAAATATGCGAATGACACGTGTGAATATCCTCGGAGCAAGATATATACTTTACCCCCCTTTCTAGGTACTATCATAATCAATTATTTCTCGTGCACTTAGTACTCTAACCTGATTTGATCTCCCTTTATAGGTACTATAAAATTATACTCTTTATCCTACTTATTAAGCCGAATATTATTCAATTAATAAGTATTCATATAAAATAGTTCTAATAAGACTTCGGAATCCCTTCTCTTAGAATTATAACATAAAACCCTGCTCAACAGTGAATGCACTCAACCAATAACCATGTTATGTATTCAGACTCTACACAATGATTATTGATGCACAAAACGACTTTGAGTATGGATTAAAAACGCACAATCTTATATAAAACAAACCACAAGTAGTGTTGTACGGAGTTTACACACGAAAGATAAATTAACTCATGAAACCTTCATAACCCTAGAATTACCGAAACGGCTCTAGCCCATGATTGATCTAAGAACAATCATGGTTAGATGGACTGATCTTACTTGAACCTCCAGCGGAGCTCTGTCACAGCCCTCCGGATGGTGAAAGATCGTCTCTCCCCAACTCTACATCTCCTTGTATGATTCTCGATCAAAAGCTCTCTTTCTGGACTGCATGAGCCTTCTTTTATACTTGTAATCACGTCTCTAGGGCTTGAAATGGGCTTTTTAAGTGATCTCACGCGTTTAGGCCTCGAAAATCTGGATAAGGTAAGTTTTCGTGTCTTGGTTCGACCTCAGCTAACAGGTTGAACCACTCTTCCCAGGTCGAACCGCAGGTCGAACCATGCTACTGGATGAATTCGGCACTGGTTCGACCTGTTGAACAGGTCGAACCCCAACGTCGTGGTCGAACCCCTCTTCTTGCGGACTGGTTTGACCTGTTGAGCAGGTCGAACCCTGTGGTTCAAGTCGAACCCACCTTCTGTACACTTTGCAACGCTGGTTCGACCTGTAGGAGAGGTCGAACCCTCCTCCAACAAGTCGAACCTACCTCTTTCCTGTTGGCAATTGGATCGTGCGGTTCAACGTGATCTGTTAGGACAACGAGTAAACAAAAAATAGCGGAAGCATAATTAAACCGTTTACCGTACTTCTGGGTTGGTGTAGAGGATTAACTGCAGAGAACTACCTCTGATCTTCTACTGTATGTCCCAAGTGTGATCCTGCTGTTGTGTGGGCAACAGTCTGTAGGATCTCTCAATCTGCTTCTCTTCCCTTCTCTCACCAAAAGAGGCGCAGGAATAATCTTAGGGTTCCAGGAAGCTGAGTTCACTTATATATTGGGCTACAGCAGGGACCAGGAGGAGAAATTGGGCTGGGCCTCAATTGAATTTAATTAACCAAGCTTAGCCCAAAGCTTTTAATTAAATCCAATAATAATAATATAGTCCACTAAAATATTATTGCTGCACTACCCGTCCAATCCCAAAATTATGTTCTGGGCTCCTTCTTATTATAAGCCCGATAGTCTCCCCATGTTTAAGATATACAATGTCCATTAATTAATTAAGTTACTGACAACTCAAATTAATTAATATCTCATCCGAGAGTGGTACCACTCAACCTTTTTATCATGCCGGAAATTAATCCACTTACAAGATTTACATGATAAACCTTATGAGCTCCTCAAGGGGACATCATCAACCTATAACGGACATGGATTTCTTCTACAATCAACAGCACACCATAGATACAGCACTACTTCCCAACTCACCGAGTTTGTTGATTTAATACTTATAAATCTCACCCATTGATGAATCAAAGAAATACATACTGCCCTACGTGTCGAGGTTATTGTATAGGGATTAAGAGCACGAACTTCCATAATAACAGAGATCAAGTTCTACTATATAGTCAGTATAAGAAGAACGATCTCAGGCTGTCCTGCTCAATACACACAAGTGCACTAATGTGATTCTATAGCCAAGACAAGCTAATACCAAACCACACCACAACCATACCGATAGAGAGTCCCCGTCTATCTCAGTTGTGAGCATCTGTTTATACTTTATAAGGAAACCGATAATATGATCTTCCGCGTGTTGTCGCACAACATATTATCTACAGTATAAAGTAAATGGACTATTGCATCATGCATATAAAATAAATTATAAGATGCAATCATTTGATCAATGATTCTCATTTCAAATATTGTTATGACATTGTTCATACTAAAGCTAGACTTTTAGTATACAATCCAACAATCTCCCACTTATACTAAAAGACTATGCTGTCATGTCTTCTGTCATACATCTGATTCCTACTCCCACTTACACGATCATTAAAAGCTCTCGCCTTAAGGTCCTTGTAAATGATTTACTAGGTCATCATCCGATGCAATCTAGGCGACAACAACCTTCCCTTCATCATACGATTTCTCGTAACAGGTGGTACTCGCGCTCCATGTGTTTAATTGCCTTATGGACTTGTGATTTCTTCAAGTTTGCAACTGCACCAATATCATCAATGTAAATTGTGATTACATTGGGCAAACTTAGAACCACTTCAAAGTCCATCATGAAGTCTCTAGAGTCATATAGATACTTTGGCTGCCTCATAGGCTCCAATTCATCATCTTTCCATGATGGAGTCCGGAGTCTGAAATATATTTCTATATAACACTCCTCCACATTATGACTCTACTTCCTAAGATTAAACACATAACCTTTGAGGAGAATTTACTGCCGTCCAATCTGACTAAAAAATCTGAATCTACGTAATCCACAAGAAGCAGTGAATCTGTTTAGTAAATCCACATATAATTTCCAGTCCTTCTCAGGCACTTTATATATGTCTTACTACAGTTCATCATTCTTGTTCCGGGTTACGTTGATACCTTCTGTTCATGCGTTTAGCAACACAGATATCCAACTTCGTTCATAGCATTCTTTAGATTAAGCTTCCTTATTCGCCGAAGCATAAGGAACCGCTTTCATCTACTATATCTTCTTCTTGTGTTTCAAAGACACATTCACTTAGATAAATTTACATGCTAAACGAGTATGGACTGTATCATTTTATGAAACTTGAGATAAGCATAACATCCTTTCTTGTGATCCGTATTATCGTGATCAAAAGGATGTATTTTGCATTTCTTAAGTCCTTCATCACTACCGCTTTCGTCACTCTTTACAACACACAAGACTCATCCGCTCATTGATTTAAATCCATGCCACTGGATTACCTAATCAAAACAGATGCTTCACGATCTTAAAGCTTGCTTTAAGTCCATCGCTGGACAATTTTAAGCTTACTATCAAAATGCTATTAGTATTTTGCAACAAATCACTCTGGTTGCTTCACATAGAAGTTTTCTTCAAGACTTCCAATCAGGAAAGCTGTCTTGACATCTATTTGCTGTTGCTCATAATTTAATATGAGCAGCAATGAATAAAAGAATCCAGATCAATTTAAGCATAGCTACCAGCGAATATGTTCCCTCATAATCGAACCATTTCTTTCTGAGTACACCTTTTCGCAACAAGCTTTGCTTCCAAGGTTTTCACCTTTCTGTATGATCCTCTTTTATTTCCTATGATCACTTGCAATGGCTTTTACACCATTTTAGTGATCTTTCAAGCTCCAGACTTAATTTAGAATCCGTAGATTCTATTTCAACATTCATTGCACCTTGCTAAGATTCCGCATTTTCATCTTGTAGTGCTATGTCGTATCCGTGGGATAATACCATGTTCACTAGGGATCAAGTCTCACGACTCTCCCAAAACATATATTTATGGGTCGTCATACAACCCTCCCACTAGACAAGGCACTACATGTAATTGTGTATTAGACGTGACACGCGTCGCAATTTACCTTATGGTATATCCTCTTGTACACTTGGTACTTATACTTTGTGTTTTCCTCTCACTACCTTTAGAACAACTTATACATGGGCTTGTGATTTATTACATAGTCATTTTCCAAAAATCTGGTGTTTGTGTTAACAGTCACCCTTCGATCTTTTAGACTAAATAAATCAACCTTCATTTTTCCAGGATGTCCCACAAACAGACAAATGTTTTGCGAATTACTGTTTCTAGGGTATATCCATAAAATGAATTTAATTATTCAAAATAATTCATCATCTATCTAATCATAATCATAAGAGCCTTATCCCTTCTACTCACTACACCATTCAGCTGGGGCATGCCCGGCGTAGTCAACTTGAGATTTAATCTCAACTTCTGATCAATAGCTCTTAACTATCCCAAGAGGTATTCACCATCATGATTGAATCATAATGACTTAATATATTTTCCATGACGCTCACTGTACCAGCCTTACAATTCTTGAATTAATCCAAGAACTTAGACATGCAGTGCATCAAATAAATATATCGGTTCCCAGAATAATCTTTGAATATTCATAACCACCTCTCGCCTGGATATTGTTAGGTTCGCTTGAATCAGAATGAACAAATTCCAACATATATATCTTTTGGCTCTACACCCCACAGCCTTGAAAAGGCAGTTAATCATTTTTACTTCCAAGCAAGACTTGCAAGTCCGATAGTTTCCACTTCAGATAAACCTTACGGTCTATCGGCTATCAACTTTTGAATCCTACTCAAGTAAAATGAATTAGTCATAGACGCCAAATGTATGTTTAGTTCATTTCCGAAGGTTCCTTTCTCTTAATATTAGAAGATGCATTATTTAATTACTATTTATCGCATCTGTGGGATGTACATGATTCAAGAGTATACTTTTTATCCATAAACATACTTTAACGGATTATAGCCTCATTCCTCATTACTATGACCATGTCATTTAAATGAAATGAAGTATCCATCCGTTAATGCATAGAAACCGAAATTAAATTCTTTCTATGAAATGTACGTAAAGACAATTTCTCATAATTAATTGTTTATTCTTATCATGAGATAAATAAACAACTCCCACTGCAATAGACACTACCTTTGTAGTTTTACCCATGTTGTTAAAAATCTTATTCTTACTTAGTGATAAACATTTAGTGATTCCAGTATCTACATACTTCAAGTCAGTAGATGCCATCACTAATAATGTTTAAACCATTAGTAAATAAGATATTAAACTTGTTCACATCATGATGAAAAATGGCTTTCTTTTGCCACATGTTTTGTTAGAAGTTTCCCACCATATACAATCTCTCGTATTTCAGGTAGAACTTGCTCAAAACATCCAGGTAAATTGTGAAGAATAAATTGATTTAGGTTTCCCTTTCAATTTCTATTCCAAGCTTTTCCAATTCATTCATCAATTGAACCATGATCTTCTGCCTTTTAATTTACTCAAGTATCCGAAGAGTTACATGAGACCATCATATTTCTATGAACCTCTCATCTCTTCACTAGAGACTTTAATAGGCATCATGAGACGTCCTTTGTGAGAATACACATGTATTTTCTTAAGCAGTAATTTTCAAAACCAAGATTCTTTCTAATCATCTAATTTGGACAAGTAAATATAATGTCTTTTAGTTAACAATTAGTGAAATAAAACCATTCGAAATTCAGAGAATCACAAATAAATTTACTGATCAAATCTTCGAATTTTATCCTTTTATATTGATTCCCTCAAAACAATATAAAATTAAAATTCACCGACATCTCAAGCACCGTGAGTCTGCAAGCCACGTTAGGGTGGACGTTTACAAACCCGAACATTTACAAGAGAAGGTTTTACCCATTAATTTCATTTGTCAACCTAACTTTATGACAAAATAATTAATAGTCGGTTTCTCTTTAGCCATGCAAATAATAGCAGTGACTCCGTTGGGGAGGATACTAATTATTTACACCTAAGTGTACACCATTATTTGATCCCAAGTCCACTGCACGAACTTGTGTGCCTTACAGTTGGAGAAGTACACACGCGCTCGGATAGCTTCCTACAATCATCTATTATTAGTTTGTACTAGTGAACCGCACACAAACTCATACGTTAGGGAGGAAGGCCAATGCCAACACGCAAGTTTGTGTGCCACATTACAAACAATAATTATTTAATGAAGTCTATACCAGCGATCCGTGAATAAACTCATTCGTTAGGGAGGAAGGCCTATTGCCAACACACAAGTTTACTCACATCACTTACAAACCAATAATGGAGGCCGCGGGAATATATTACCAATCCCCTCTCCCACTTAGTTATTTAATTACCGAGGGTTTTTAATATGCATATAATATTCCAGAATAAAATATACAACTAAGACATGCTTCTATTAACAGCAATTTAAATAAATAAATCACATAGAACATGCCTTTCACATATACAACAATAATTGACAATTAAATCAATTTATCAGTTATATAACATTAATTAATTGCATAATTAGTGGATCAATTAAATGGGCCCTAGAGCATCAAATAAGTACAAAATGAGCAGCAGATTAATTAATTAATCATACTCATTATCTATGGCCCATAATCTTAGCCCAAAACTAAATTAAGTCCACCAAGCCCACTAGCACAAAATTAGTCCATTAATAAAATTAATTAATCATGCTAGGCCCATTACTCACAATTAATTAAAACCAGCAATAAAATAATAGCCCAGCAGCCCATTACCATTTTAATTAAAATTGGGCACAACAGCCCAAAACCAAATTAAAAAAAATTGAGCAGCCCACTATTAATTACTGAATTGGGCTTTAAGGTCCAACAGCCATTCTAATTTAATTAAAATTTGGGCCCAGCAAACCAAGCCCAAAATAAATAAAAAAAAAACACAGCCTGAATCAACAACCCATTAACCAAGCCCAAACACTACATCAAGCCCACAAAAGCCAGCCCAATACTCAGCCAGAATAAATAAATCAGGCCCAAAGGAACCGGCCCAATAAACATTTTCCAGCCCAAGTATAAAAAGGGCCAAGGACCTGCCATCCAGCCCTAACTCATGCACAGCCGCACACACCAACTGTCACACGGCGCCGCCGCTCTCGGCGGTCGTGCAGTCAGCGCGCCGGCGTCACGCCGCTAGACCACCGGAGTCTTCCCGTCCGCCCAGCAGATCGTCGATCTCCTCGAGCCATCACCGTCACAAGCCCCCCACAACCACTGCCAGAGACGAGCCGCCAGGACGCCGCCGTGCAAGCACCGTAGTCGTTCATGCAGACAGACCGGATCGGCTAATCGCGTCTCACCGGCGAGATGCGATGGAGACCAGCGTCGCTCAGTCACCGCGTCTCCTCCAGCGCCGCCCAGTAACTGAGTCACCTGCAGCGCCGCCCAGCCTCCGAGTCATCTGCAGCGCCGCCCAGCCTCCGATGATATAGGTCGCCGCTGGAAACTGCCGTGGACCAACGATTCTGCCCAAGACCCGATCGCCGCTCGTGTCCGATGGCGCTTACTACTACCAGTCGCCTTGCCCCGACCACAGCCTTCCGCCGTGCAGCCGCCAGGAAGACACCAGCGAAGACACGCCTGCATCCAACCTCTCCAGCCACTCGCCGCCTTCAACTCGCAGCCGGCCAGACCCCATCGTCGATGTTTCAGCAAAGCCCACCGCTGTCGTTGACAATCGCCAAGGCTCCCATACCGACTGTGCCGATGCTCCAGTCTGTGGCGGTGGTTACAGTCTAGCCCAGAACCCATCAGATGCCGCCTTCCTCCCGATTTCAGCAACACTTGACTTCACCGCCAACAGCTGATTCTGGGTTGAAGGCGTCGAAGGCATAGTGCAGACTTGTGTATATTGTATCGTGCTTTTATTTTCTAGATCGTTGATGAAATTTCATGGTAGATTTGTAGTCCATGGACACGATCACAACGTTCTCATGATGGAATAGCCGTGTGTGTGAATCGTGTTCAAATTTGTACAATTATCAACCAATACAGCCCAATGTAAAATCGACAAAAGCACATATGATATACACACATATATAATCCATAATCTCGTGCTTTTCCATCGATAATAAACACATGTATTGGATTAAAACTCTACCTAACGTGTCATGTTTCACCACTAAACCAACGCTCTGATACCAATTGTTGGTAATTGGATCGTGCGGTTCAACGTGTTCCGTTAGGACAACGAGTAAACAAAAAACAGCAGAAGCATAATTAAACCGTTTACCGTACTTCTGGGTTGGTGTAGAGGATGAACTGCAGAGAACTACCTCTGATCTTCTACTGTATGTCCCAAGTGTGATCCTGCTGTTGTGTGGGCAACAGTCTGCAGGATCTCTCAATCTGCTTCTCTTCCCTTCTCTCACCAAAAGAGGCGCAGGAATAATCTTAGGGTTCCAGGAAGCTGAGTTCACTTATATATTGGGCTACAGCAGGGACCAGGAGGAGAAATTGGGCTGGGCCTCAATTGAATTTAATTAACCAAGCTTAGCCCAAAGCTTTTAATTAAATCCAATAATAATAATATAGTCCACTAAAATATTATTACTGCACTACCCGTCTAATCCCAAAATTATGTTCTGGGCTCCTTCTTATTATAAGCCCGATAGTCTCCCCATGTTTAAGATATACAATGTCCATTAATTAATTAAGTTACTGGCAACTCAAATTAATTAATATCTCATCCGAGAGTAGTACCACTCAACCTTTTTATCATGCCGGAAATTAATCCACTTGCAAGATTTACATGATAAACCTTATGAGCTCCTCAAGGGGACATCATCAACCTATAACGGACATGGATTTCTTCTACAATCAACAGCACACCATAGATACAGCACTACTTCCCAACTCACCGAGTTTGTTGATTTAATACTTATAAATCTCACCCATTGATGAATCAAAGAAATACATACTGCCCTACGTGTCGAGGTCATTGTATAGGGATTAAGAGCACGAACTTCCATAATAACAGAGATCAAGTTCTACTATATAGTCAGTATAAGAAGAACGATCTCAGGCGGTCCTGCTCAATACACACAAATGCACTAATGTGATTCTATAGCCAAGACAAGCTAATACCAAACCACACCACAACCATACCGATAGAGAGTCCCCGTCTATCTCAGTTGTGAGCATCTGTTTATACTTTATAAGGAAACCGATAATATGATCTTCCGCGTGTTGTCGCACAACATATTATCTACAGTATAAAGTAAATGGACTATTGCATCATGCATATAAAATAAATTATAAGATGCAATCATTTGATCAATGATTCTCATTTCAAATATTGTTATGACATTGTTCATACTAAAGCTAGACTTTTAGTATACAATCCAACATTTCCTTGGCTGTTCACCTGGCCTCGACTCCGTCTCTTCAATTCTTGACACTTTAACTCCGATTTCACTAGTAAAACCACTCAAATAGCTCCAACAACACCTGATTCATGCTCTTTCACAATATATATAGGTTTTTCACCTATTTCAAGCTTCAAACTCTCCAAAACTAGCATAAATACTGGTGTTAAGCTCGTGAATTTACACACTCATCAATCGTACCCTTAGTCGGTGGGGCAATCGGTGAATTGATCGGTTAGACAATCGGTGGGTCACCAATTGGGCCTGCATTTTATGTGTGCACATTATATTATTTTGCTTAGAAAATTTATCATTTTTGCATGGAATTGTGTATGTTTAAGTATTTACATGATTTTGAAGCTATTAAGGTGTTTTTGTGAGTTTTGAAGGCAGGAAATAGGGTAAAACAGGGTGATCGCTATTTTCTTTCACCCTCAAGTATAAGGGATCGATTGTAGTGCGTGTGACCAAGTGAAATATTGTTCCCACAAGATAGTTATAAATTTAACAAGTAATTCTATATGATAATTCCAATGTAAGACAAATCTGGGGGTTTTTGAAAAAGATAATTAATTAACTAATAAAAGCAAAATTTAAATAATTAAACTAATTATGCAAATAAAATAAATCACGCAGAGAATACGATTTAGAATTCAAGAATGGAGAATTGGTAATGCTCGGGCAAACAGTTTAACTATGTGACTAATTTATCTAGACCCAAATTAATTACCTGCAGACGTTTATAAGAGGATCACTAAGCCTAGTTAAATCACCTTGATCGGGTATGATCTAACACTTATAATGTGCTGAAAATCCTAAGATCAATAAGAAATTAACTCCCTCTCCCTCTATAGGTACTTCATGCTAAATTCCAATTAAGGCTAGAGCACTAGACTTCCCTTTCTAGGTACGCGATTGTTAACCCCTTTTGTCTCCTTACCAATTACCTAATAATGATGTTTTACCAAGTAATTAATATTCCAAATTGATTGTCTAACACTCTTAGGTGTTATAGACCAATCCCCTAAGATTGTCATAGGAAATAACAATTATTATGTAGAAATAAAGAATCCTATTAACTATCAATCAGTGATACCATCAAGAATAATTAAAGGAATCAAAACTCAAAAACACAATAATATGAAGTCTCAAAATATCCTCTTCAATAAGGAAATAAACAATCTGCAGAATAATAAATCCAAGACTAGGACAAAATCAAATCACATAGTCAATACTGTATTAACGCCCCAACATTACCAACAAAGAAGCTTAGCCCATGGAATTATGAGGGCAAATCACAAAGATATAATTAACCCTAACATTGTGCTAAAATAACAAAAATAAATAATTAAAAATAAAGAACCCTTTTGGGAGGACTCCGTCTCTTCAGTTACGATCTCCGTTGAATCTCCATCTCCAGTGGTGAATGATGAAGGTTGAATTAGGGCACTGTGAGGCAATGGGGGCGTGTGTTCAGAACTGTTGGGGAAGAGACCGATTCCCTATTCGAATGCACTGACTGTGTATTTATAAAACAAATTTGCGTGGGCGATTTCGTGGGGAGCAAGCAGGTGAATTGATGCCATCCGATTTAAAAAAATCGAGCATGCATGGATGGTGATCAAAGCCCATCTTGTGAGTCCGTGGGGCCCACTTAAAATTCCCAATTATGCATACTACGTACGTGGCATGGTTGATGAGTTCCTCCAATTTGTGCATGGGCCCACAATCATTTAATTGAATTTGCATGCTTGGCCCACTTGAATAAAGTAATGCACTATTATTATGTGATTTTCGAAAATCCCGTTTACTATTGCGCAACCTCACCGTTTTGATCATAACTTCTTCATTCGAATCCCGATTGAGGTGATTCTTGCGTCCACGCGATCCTCTCTTCCGCGTCTTTCCAACCATATATCATACAACCAGTTTCGACATCTATACAAATACAAAAAATTGTGGAAAGTAGACATCTATTTTTGCACAAATTCACCTTTCACCCCAACTTTGCATTTTTATCATTTTTCCTATCAAAACACAACAAAATACCTTTCAAGCACCTTTTAGTCAATAATAATTCAAAGTATTAATATTTATGCAAATAATAATAAATAAACATTCAAAGAGGTATCAAATTGGACCCGAAAATACATGAATTTTCACTCTCATCACAGGGCAGGATCGAAAGAGGAGCAAAACAGACCCATAATGGCCCAGCTCGAGAGCAGCTCAGCGAGCCGCTCGAGCCGAGCGGGGTCAAAAGGCGCCGAGTGGGGTCCTACCTGGACCCCAGTGACGTGGCCAGTCCAGGAGAAGGCCGCTCGGCTGGGTCCAGGCCCAGCTCGAGCCGAGCTGTGTGCCTAGCGGCCTAGTTTAGAGCCCAGTCGGGGCCTGTTCGATGCAGCAATGTATATATACCCTCAAATCGCGATTCTGAAGCAGTTTCGACACGAAAATAGCCCTGCATCAGTCCTAGAAACAATTAGAGAGATCGAGACACAAATTGGAGAGAACCCATCCATAATCCATCATCAATTCATACCTCCAACACCTCCATATCAGATTTACAACCTGATTTCACCATCCATCCCCTTCCAAGAGGGTTCTAAGTGCTAATTGAGGGAGAATCGGGCAATTGGAGAGACAGAGAAGGAACGAAAGACTACGTCTACACTAGGGTTTTATAATTCCTATCTTTTCCTTCCTTTTACTTTGATTTTTGGTATGAATTGCTTAGCCATGAGTGTTGCTTGTGACCTCATGGGCTAATTTTATATACAGTTCTAGGGTTTGATGGATTGATTTAATTGATTTGGGTATTTAGACCAAAGATTGGGATTTTATGCAATTGAGCTTTTGATTTTACTTATTTTATTAAGACATGCTTTTCTGCTTCGTAACGTCTTCATAATATATTCATGACATCCGCTATAATGCTTGGATTATTGTGTTAGCTTGTGTGTGTTCATGGTTGGTATTGTCTATCTGTTAGGGATTAGAGTAGCTCCGCTATAAGCACTTTAATTTCATGAACTGGTTAATCAAATACTTGATTAGTTTAGTTGAACAATGCAATTAGACAATCAAGTAGGAAGTGAATAGAACCTTGTAGTGATTCCAGAAAATATCTTGTTAGTCAGGCTTACCATCCAGTAGAGATGTTAAACGGGCCAGCCCTAACCCATTAGGGCTGGCCCTAATGGATTTCGGGCTAATCGGGCTTCGGGCTAAATTGGGTCTGTTTAAACGGGCTATGAAAAGGTTAACATAACCCTAACCCTAGCGGGCTACGGGTTAAACGGGCCGGGCTCACGGGTTGTACGATAAAAAATATTTAAAAAATTATAAATTATAATTTATTATAAATAATATAAAAAATTCAAAATTAACTAATACATTATTTAAAATTTGAGAGAATTAAGATTAATACATGCAAAATATTGTTAAAAGATATAAATTAAAAGAATTTGTGATAATTAAATTAATCTTAATATATTTATTCAAGTATTATTTTATTTATTAGAGAAAATTTTGGGTTAGAGTAAGAAAAAAGATGAGAAAGAGATGAAAATTAAAAGATGGTGAGAGTTTGTCCAATAATGGGTTGGGAGTAGGGTGGGATTGGGTGGTCGATATATAGATTATGGGTGTTAAAATTAATTAAACATAATAATAATAATAATTTTCAACCCTACGGGCCAGCCCGGTTAGCTCACGGGCCAACCCTATTAGCCCACGGGTTAATCGGTTCGGGCCAAAAAGTTCGGATGTTAAACGGGCTCAAATTTATTGGCCCTAACACTAATTTTTTTTGGGTTAATCAGTTCGGGCCCACGATTTACGGGCTTATTAACAACTCTACCATCCAGAGGTATTGTTGCTTGCTTTGATTTTTATCTAGAATAAGGCTTGGTAATATTTTTGCACATTAGGATTTAAACCAGATTATACTATTAGCTTTGAATCGAATCATATTCGGCGGGGTAACAGGGATATGTGGTGTATTTTCAGTGAAACTGCATGAATGAATAATCGTAAGGCTAATAACACAAATTAATTGGTCAATACCTGATACCTTAGAACTGTTCGTCATCTCTTGATTAGAAACTTGCTTTTATTTTTACTTCTTTTAATTAATTCAGTTATATAATGTTACGTTATTTAGATTAATAATCATCACAAACTTGGAAATTTGGTTACTTACTTCTGATTAATTAGTGATTTATAAAATAAATGAATAATTAGCTGTCTCAGTGGGATCGATAATTTAACTTGGGAACTTGCTGCTACAATTAACATCCTTATACATGAGGATTAAATTATAGTGCGCAGAAAAAGCCTATCAGTGGGTCACTGATCAACCGTTGGGATCCCCTAGGAGTGGGATCCCACGTTGGGGCCTTACGCTGGGTCCATAGACCCAGAAGGATGGGAGTTGATTCGGGAAGGTGGCTTTAAGGATACATAGTACCCTAAGTCAGTGGGGCAATAGGTGAATTGATCGGTAGGTCACTGATCAACCCGTTGGGTTCCCCCGGGGATGGGATCGAGCATTGGCGCTTTATGCTGGGTTAATAGACCTGGAGGGATGGGAGTTTTTATCTCGGTAGGGTAGCTCTATGGGTGCATCGTACCCTTAGTAGGTGGGAAGATCAGTGAATTGATCAGTAGGACAATCGGTGGGTCACCGATCAATCCTTTAAGATAGCACATAGTGGGATTGCACGTTGTGGCCTTACGCCGGGTTAATAAACCCGGAGGGATGGGATTTTTTGTCTCGGTAGGGTGGCTCTAAGGGTGCATCGTACCCTTAGTTGGTGGGGCGATCAGTGAATTGATCGATTAAGCGATCGGTGGGTCACCGATCAACCCGTTGGGATCCCCCAGGGATGGGACCCCGCGTTGGGCAATCGATAGGGCGATCGGTGGGTCCCACCCCTGGGATATCCCAATGGGTTGATCGGTGACCCACCGATCAATTCACTGATCGCCCCACCGACTAAGGTACGATGCACCCCTAGAGCCACCCTATTGAGATAATAAATCCCATCCCTCTGGGTCTATTAACTCGGCGTAAGGCCCCAATGCGGGATCCCACCCCCGAGAATCCCAATGGATTTATCGGTGACCCACCAATCGCCCTACCGATCAATTCAACGATCGCCCAACCAACTAAGGGTACGATGCACCCCAAGAGCCATCTTACCGAGACCAAAAACTCCCATTCCTCTATGTCTATTAATCTAGCATAAGGCCCCAATGCGGGATCCCACTTCTGGGGATCCCAACGGTTTGATCGGTGACCCACCGATCGCCCTACCGATTAATTCACCGATCACCCCATTGACTAAGGGTACGATGCACCCCTAGAGCTGCCCTACCGAGATAAAAACTCCCATGCCTCCAAGTCTATTAACCTGGCATAGGGCCCAACTCGGGATCTCACCCCCGAGGGATCCCAATGGGTTGGTCGGTAACCCAACGATCGCCCTACCGATCAATTCACTGATTGCCCCACCGACTAAGGGTACAATGCACCATTAGAGCCACCTTCCCGAATCAATTCCCATCCATCTGGGTCTATTAACCCTGTGTAAGGCCCCAACGTAGGATCCCACCCCCAAAGGATCTAAACAGGTTGATCGGTGACCCACCGATCGCCCTACCGATCAATTCACCGATCCCCCCACCGACTAAGGGTACAATGCACCCTTAGGGCCACTCTACTGAGACAAAAAATCCTATTCCTCCGGGTCTATTAACCCGGCATAAGGCCCCAATGTGAGATCCCACCCCTGGGGGATCCCAACGGGTTGATCGGTGATCCACCGATCGCCCTATCGATCAATTCACCAATTGTCCCACCGACTAAGGGTACGAAGCACCCTTAGAGCAACCTTCCTAAATCATCTCCCATCCCTCCAGGTCTATTAACCTGGCGTAAGGCCCCAATGTGGGATCTCACCTTATGGGGTTCCCAAAGGGTTGATCGGTGACCCACCGATCGCCCTACTGACCAATTCACTGATCGCCCCACCGACTAAGGCTACGATGCACCCTTACAGCCACCCTACCAAGATAAAAAAATCCCATCCCTCCGGGTCTATTAACTCGGTGTAAGACCCTAACGTGGGATCCCACCTCCTAGGGATCCCAACGGCTTTATCGGTGACCCATCGATCAATTCACAAATTGTCCCACCGACTAAGGGTACGATGCACCATTAGAGCCACCTTCCCGAATTAACTCCCATCCCTCATGGTCTATTAACCCGGCATAAGGCCCCAATGTGGGATCCCACCCCCCCAGGGGATCTCAACGGGTTGATCGGTGACCCACCGATCGCCATACTGATCAATTCACCAAGTGCACCACCGACTAAGGGTACGATGCACCCTTAGAGCCACCTTTCTGAATAAAATCCCATCCCTCTGGGTCTATTAACCAGTTGTAAGGCCCCAACACGGGGTCCCACACCTGGGGATTCCTAACAGGTTGATCGATGACCCAATGATCAATTCACTGATCGCCCCACCGACTAAGGGTACGATGCACCCTAGAGCCACCCTACCAAGACAAAAACTCTCATTCCCCTATGTCTATTAACCCAGCGTAAGGCCCTAATGCGGGATCCAACTTTTGGGGATCCCAACGGTTTGATCGATGACCCACCGATCGCCCTACTGATCAATTCACCGATCACCCCATTGACTAAGGGAACGATACACCCCTAGAGCCGTCCTACAAAGACAAGAACTCCCATGCCTCCGGGTCTATTAACTAGGCATAGGGCCCAACGCGGGATCTCACCCCCGAGGAATCCTAATGGGTTGTTCGGTGACCCAACGATCGCCCTACCGATCAATTTACCGATTGCCCCACCGACTAAAGGTACGATGCACCCTTAGAGCCACTTTTCCAAATAAAATCCTATCCATCCGGGTCTATTAACCCAGCGTAAGGCCCCAATATTGGATCCCACACCTAGGGGATCCCAACGGGTTGATTGATGACCCACCGATCGCCCAATCGATCAATTCACCGATCAACGGCCCACCACTAAGGGTACGGTGCACTCCTAGAGCCACACTACCTAGAAAATATCTCCTATACCTCCGGGTCTATTAACCAAGCGTAATGCCCCAACATGGAATCCCACCCCACGGGGGATCCCAACGGGTTGATTTGTGACCCACCGATCGCCCTACCGATCAATTCACCGATCGCACCACCGACTAAGGGTATGATACACCCCTAGAGCTATCCTACCAAGACAAAAAATCCCATCCCTCCTGGTCTATTAACCAAGTGTAAGGCCCAAATGTGGGATCCTACCACCGGGGGATCCCAACGGGTTGATCGGTGACCACCGAATGCCCTACCGATCAATTCACTGATTGCCCCACCAACTAAGGGTATGATGCACCCTTAGAGCTACCTTCCCGAATCAACTCCCATCCCTACGGGTTTATTAACCCGGCATAAGGCCCCAACGTGGGATCACACCCCAGGGGGATCCCAACGGGTTGATCAGTGACCCACCGATCAATTCACCGATTACCCCACCGACTAAGGGTACGATGCACCCTTAGAGCCACCCTACCAAGGCAAAAAATCCCATACCTCCAGGTCTATTAACCCGGCATAAGGCCCCAATGCTGGATCCTACCCCCGGGGGATACCAACGGGTTGATCGATGACCCACCTAACGCCCTACTGATCAATTCACCGATTGCCCACTGACTAAGGGTACGATGTACTCTTAGAGCCACCTTCCCAAATCAAATCCCATCCCTCTGGGACTACTAACCCAGCGTAAGACCCCAACCTGGGATCTCACCCCTAGAGGATCCCAACGGGTTGATCGGTGAGCCACCGATCGCCCTACCGATCAATTCACCGATTGCACCACCGACTAAGGGTATGATGTACCCTTAGAGCCACCTTCCCGAATAAAATCCCATCCTCTGGGTCTATTAACCCGGTGTAAGGCCCCAACGTGGGGTCCCACCCCTGGGGGATCCCAATGGGGGTGATCCACCGATCGTTCCATCGATCATCGCCCCATCGACTAAGGGTACGATGCACCCCTAGAGCCAACCTACCGAGTCAAAGACTCTCATCCCTCCGTGTCTATTAACCCGGCTTAGGGCCAAACATAGGATTCTATCCCCGAGGAATCCCAACGGATTGATCGGTGACCCACCGATCGCCCTACCGATCAATTCACCGATTGCCCCACCGACTAAGGGTACAATGCACCCTTATAGCCTCCTTCCCGTATCAACTCCCACCCCTCCGAGTCTATTAACCTAGCGTAAGGCCCCAACGTGGGATCCCACCCCCAGGGGATCTAAACAGGTAGATCGATGACCCACCGATCGCCCTACCGATCAATTCACCGATCGCCCCACCGACTAAGGGTACAATGCACCCCTAGAGCCACCCTACCGAGAAAAAAACTCCCATCCCTCAGGGTTTATTAACCCGACGTAAGGACCCAACATGGGATCCCACAGGAATGGGTTGATCGGTGACCCACCGATCGCCCTACTGATCAATTCATTGATCGTCCCACCGACTAAGGCTACGATGCACCCTTACAGCCACCCTACCAAGATAAAAAAATCCCATCCCTCCGGTCTATTAACTCGGTGTAAGACCCTAACGTGGGATCCCACCTCCTAGGGATCCCAATGGCTTTATCGGTGACCCATCGATCAATTCACAAATTGTCCCACCGACTAAGGGTACGATGCACCATTAGAGCCACCTTCCCGAATTAACTCCCATCCCTCATGGTCTATTAAACCGGCATAAGGCCCCAATGCAGGATCCCACCCCCCAAGGGATCTCAACGGGTTGATCGGTGACCCACCGATCGCCATACTGATCAATTCACCGAGTGCACCACCGACTAAGGGTACGATGCACCCTTAGAGCCACCTTTCTGAATAAAATCCCATCCCTCCGGGTCTATTAACCCATTGTAAGGCCCCAACACAGGGTCCCACCCCTGGGGTATCCTAACAGGTTGATCGATGACCCAACGATCAATTCACCGATCGCCCCACCGACTAAGGGTGTGATGCACCCCTAGAGCCACCCTACCAAGAAAAAACTCCCATTCTCCTATGTCTATTAACCCAGCGTAAGGCCCTAATGTGGGATCCAACTTTGGGGGATCCCAACGGTTTGATCGATGACCCACCGATCGCCCCACTGATAAATTCACCGATCACCCCATTGACTAAGGAAACGATGCACCCCTAGAGCCGCCCTACCAAGACAAGAACTCCCATGCCTCCGGGTCTATTAACCAGGCATAGGGCCCAACGCGGGATCTCACCCCCGAGGAATCCCAATGGATTGGTCAGTGACCCAACGATTGCCCTACCGATCAATTCACCAATTGCCCCACCGACTAAAGGTACGATGCACCCTTAGAGCCACTTTTCTAAATAAAATCCTATCCATCCGGGTCTATTAACCCAGCATAAGGCCCCAACATTGGATCCCACACCTAGGGGATCCCAACGGGTTGATCGGTGACCCACCGATCGCCCTACCGATCAATTCACCGATCAACGGCCCACCACTAAGGGTACGATGCACTCCTAGAGCCACACTACCTAGAAAAAATCTCCTATACCTCCGGGTCTATTAACCCAGCGTAATGCCCCAACATGGAATCCCACCCCACGGGGGATCCCAACGGGTTGATCTGTGACCCACCGATCGCCCTACCGATCAATTCATCGATCGCACCACCAACTAAGGGTATGATACACCCCTAGAGCTATCCTACCAAGACAAAAAATCCCATCCCTCTTGGTCTATTAACCAAGTGTAAGGCCCCAATGTGGGATCCCACCACCGGGGGATCCCAACGGATTGATCGGTGACCACCGAATGCCCTACCGATCAATTCACTGATTGCCCCACCGACTAAGGGTACGATGCACCCTTAGAGCTACCTTCCCGAATCAACTCCCATCCCTACGGGTTTATTAACCCGGCATAAGGCCCCAACGCGGGATCACACCCCAGGGGGATCCCAACGGGTTGATCAGTGACCCACCGATCGTCCTACCGATCAATTCACCGATTACCTTACCGACTAAGGGTATGATGCACCCTTAGAGCCACCCTACCAAGGTAAAAAATCCCATCCCTCCAGGTCAATTAACCCGGCGTAAGGCCCCAATGCTGGATCCTACCCCCGGGGGATACCAACGGGTTGATCGGTGACCCACCTAATGCCCTACTGATCAATTCACTGATTGCCCACTGACTAAGGGTACGATGTACCCTTAGAGCCACCTTCCTGAATCAAATCCCATCCCTCAGGGTCTACTAACCCAGCGTAAGGCCCCAACCTGGGATCCCACCCCTAGAGGATCCCAACGGGTTGATCGGTGACCCACCGATCGCCATACCGATCAATTCACCGATTGCACCACCGACTAAGGGTATGATGCACCCTTAGAGCCACCTTCTCGAATAAAATCCCATCCTCTAGGTCTATTAACCCGGTGTAAGGCCCCAACGTGGGGTCCCATCCCTGGGGAATCCCAATGGGGGTGACCCACCGATCGTCCTATCGATCATCGCCCCACCGACTAAGGGTACGATGCACCCCTAGAGCCAACCTACCGAGTCAAAGACTCTCATCCCTCAGTGTCTATTAACCCGGCATAGGGCCAAACATAGGATTCTATCCCCGAGGGATCCCAACGGATTGATCGGTGACCCACCGATCACCCTACCGATCAATTCACCGATTGCCCCACCGACTAAGGGTACATGCACCCTTATAGCCTCCTTCCTGTATCAACTCCCATCCCTCTGAGTCTATTAACCCAGCGTAAGGCCCCAACGTGGGATCCCACCCCCAGGGGATCTAAACAGGTAGATCGATGACCCACCGATCGCCCTACTATTTGCCTAATTTGTAGCACTCACGAGCAAGAATACTCGATCGTTGTAGTAGTATATCCCAAGAAAAATTATCAATCCATAAAGGAGTTATGTTCGGACTAGCAAAATACATGAGCTCATGTTCATGTTGTTTTTGTAAAGATGATCGGGGGTTTTGAGATGATTAACAACTAAAGCAAGTAACAAGTAAATAAGAATAGCAAATAAGAGAAATGACAAGTAAAGAAAATGGGTGCTAAAGTTCAAGTATGGAAAAACATGGGATTAGAAACATCCAAGCACACTCGATTCATATTATCATGCAAAAGGAATTCAACTCAATTGATGTAGACTAAGGGTGATCACGATAGTATCCTAAGCTCCCTTTCGAGTTACAAAGGTTGTTGTTCCAATTTAGACTCCCAAAAGCACTTAAGATCAAAGCCTAACATTAACCCCTTCCATCTAGGTACTAGTTAGATTAAACTCTCCCTTTTTGTGTACTAAGGCCAACGAATGGATTGGTTCCCCTCATTGAATTCAAATATCCTTTCGGTCAAACCCAAACACAATGTCTATTCATGCCTTTCTAATACTATAGAGGGTCATTTCCATCTCACTCCAAGCAATACATACATGAACATCATGATAGCATTTAATTACCACAAATAATCCATTGATCAACAATCTATTAAACCAATAAACATTCATGAATAACAAACCATGCCATCACAACATCAAGACAATTAAACTCCATGAATAGAAATCAACATCAATTAAACCAAAAACCAATTTAATCCACATGATAATATAAATCTAATATGCTCTTTGATGAGTGTGTAAATTCACAAGTTTGGCGCTATGTTTTGTGCTAGTTTTGGAGAGTTTTGATGTGGAAATAGGTGGAAAACCTATATATATTGAGAAATAGCATGAATCAGGTGTTAGTGGAGCTATTTGAGTGTTTTCTTAGCAAAACGGAGTGAAAGAGCCAAGAATCGAAGAGACGGAGTCGAAGCCACGCGAACCGCCCAAGAAGTAGGTGGGTTCGACCTGGCTGGAGGAGGGTTCGACCTCTCCAGTAGGTCGAACCAACGTTGCTGGACAATACAGAGATGGGTTCGACCACGACTCAGTTGGTTCGACCTGGCCATTAGGTCGAACCATGGTCGAACCAATTTGCAAGAAGGAGGATTCGACCACGACGTTGGGGTTCGACTTGCCCGTTGGTCGAATCGGGAGCAAGAGTTGTCCAGTGCTGAGGTTCGACCTGAGGTTCGACCAAGACCTAAGTGGTTCGACCTGTCCAGAAGGTCGAACCTGTGCAGAATTCTTCCAGTAGCGGGGTTCGACCTGGGGTTCGACCTGTGGCTCGGGGTTCGACCTGCTTGACGTGGTCGAACCTGTGTGCGAGAACTTACCTTATCCGGATTTTCGAGGCCGAAACGCGTGAGATCACTTAGAAAGCCCATTCCAAGCCCTAGAGACGTGATTACAAGTATAAAAGGAGGCCCATACAGAGAATAAAGAGAGCTTTTGATCGTCAATCGTAGGAGAGACAAGAGTAGAGGTGGTGATCCATTCGGAGAGCTGTGACAGAGGTTCGCTGAAGGTTCAAGTAAGAATGATTCATCTAACCATGATTGTTCCTAGATCAATCATGGGCTAGAACCACCTTGGTAGTTCTAGGGTTATGAAAGTTTCATGATGTAATTCGTGTTTCGTGTGTAAAACTCCGTACAACACTACCTGTGGTTTGTTTTATATAAGATTGCATATTTAATCCATACTCATAGTCGTTTTGTGCATCAATGATCGTTGTGTAGAGTCTGAATACATGACATGGTTATTGATTGAGTGCGTTCACTACTGAGCAGGGTTTATCGTTATAATTCTAAGTGAAGGGATTCCGAAGTATTATTAGAACTGTCTTATATGAATATTCATGAATTGAATTGAATTCGGGTTGATGAATAGGATGAAGAGTATAACTTTATAGTACCTAAAAAGGGAGATCAAATCGGATTAGATTCTAGACGTAGAAGATAATTGATTATGATAGTACCTAGAAAGGGGGGTGAAGCATATCTCTTGCTCCGATGTTATTCACACATGTCAAGTGCTTATTTACTTGTGTCTATAGAGTAAACTTGCATGGTCTAGTGATGCGTCCACAAACCACAGGGCAGAGTCGGACACCATAATACGAAAATACGAATTGCTAGTGAAACTGGATGACCCAATGAACTACCTATCATTCTTATTGATCACAACTCACTTCTCTCTACTTTTGCTATTTCTTTTGTTAATTCGATTAGAAGTTACTATCCATTAAACCTTTACAATTACCAACATAGTCTAAAATATACTAGAAGATCACAAAATTGATATTTATCCGTCCCGTGGGTTCGATATTGTAACTTGGTCATCTTCGCGACTACAATTGATATCCTTATACTTGAGGATTAATTTGTGTGTTGAGAAAACCTCTATCAAGTTCTTGGCGCCGTTGCCGGGGATGGCGTAAACTATCTTTTTTGTATTATTTCTAGTTTATTAGGACTATTTACCTTGTTTTGTTGTTTTCTTTCTTATTCGTTTTAGGTGTATGCTCACAAGATCAAAGAAAGGTAATCTTGAACCGTATAATCCTGAGATTGGAGCATTATCAAGAAAGAAGAAGAAGAAGAAGAAGAAGAGCAAAGCAAAGGCAATAGACTCAACTGAAGCTCTGAATTTTGGAGTTGAGGTTGACGAGCAGATTTCGCAAGCAATTGAGGCTACAGCTGAAGTTAATTTGGAAGTAGTAACAGTCAACATGGCAGCGAATCCGGATAATCTGGCCATCCGTGAGGTTTTCAGAAATAATGGGGCTGGAAATTATGAGCTTTTAGGAGCAAGGGGAACTAACACAGCGTTCGATCTTCATCCCGCTCTTATTAGCATGATAGAAAGGAACTCCTTTTCAGGAGGGTCTTTCGAGGATCCGCAGCAGCATCTGAACAAGTTCTTGGGCTATGCAAGTACTCAAAAAGACGTAGGAGAACATGAAGATGCTAGGAAGATCCTTTTGTTCAAATTCTCGCTTACTGAAAAAGCGAGGGATTGGTACGATACTATTAATGCAGCTGAGTGCACCACATGGGAGCAATTGAAGTTAAGATTCTTGGAGAGGTATATGCCACCTTCGAAGGTGTTTAAGATGAAGCAAGATATTAACCGATTTGCTATCAGTGGAGGTGAGAAATTTCATGAAGCGTGGGATAGATTCAAGGACATGCTCAGGAAGTGTCCTCAACATGGGTTATCTAAAGCCCAATATATCAGTATATTTTATAACGGATTGGACTGTGAATCAAGAGTACTACTTGATGCTTCTTCTAATGGAGCATTGCTTACAAAGTCATCCGTTGAGGCCGAGAGATTGTTTGAAGACATATCAATGAATTTGAGGGATTGGCCCACTGATAGAGTTAGAGGTACGTATGTTCTTGGAAAGGTAGCTCAGGTTGAACAAGCAATGGTGAAGACTAAGAGAGAGGATGAGATCGTTTCGAGCTTGTCCAATATCAACAAGCTACTTGAGTCTCAACAGAAGCAGATCAGCGAGATATCCCAACGAGTGCCAATCTTGCAGCAAGAGATGATGAATAATGGAACCATCCAAGATGAATTGGAGGAAGCAAATTACGCAATGGGTCAAAGTATCTAAGGAACGAGGTACCCAAATCAAGGAAACCGGAACTACCAAGGGAACTATCGAGGGAACTTTAATAATCGTGGTCCATCTGGTAGTTATCAACAGCAACCAAGGAGGCCTGAATTTTCATGGAGCAATACGAACAATGCAGTGCAACTCCCGATGGGTGTTGATCCGGGAGAAAAGGTGGAAGAAGGAAAGCCTGGGTTCGAGGATACTGTGAACCGTTACATGGTAAAGAATGATGAAAGAGTGAATCGCCTTGAGGCAAAGCTTGAGAAAAAAATTGATGATCACCACAGAGATTTGTCCACTCAAGTGAAAGATCTCACATTGTTGATGGGTACAATTGCAGAGAATGTGAACACATTAACTCAAACTGTAGGAAAAGGTAAGTTTCCGTCTCAGAGTATAGAGAATCCAAAGTCGTGTAATGCCATCACACTGAGGTCAGGAACGCAGTACGAGGGACCGATGAGGCCAGAATCGAAGTTGGAATTTCCTAAGCCGCGGTTCGACCAACACACAGAGGGTTCGACCAACTCTTCAGGTCGAACCCAGGTCGAACCTCATCGACCAGAGCACTCTGTTTTGACGCAGGGACGGTTCGACCAATACGCGGAGGGTTCAACCAACTTTACAGGTCGAACCCAGGTCGAACCTCATTGGCCAGAGCACTCTGTTTCGATGCAGGAACAGTTCGACCACGATCATGAAGGTTCGACCAACTCTTCAGGTCGAACCCAGGTCAAACCGAAGGATGGAAATTATACAGTGAAACGGTTCGACCAAAGGGGCAGTGGTTTGACCTCCAATGTTGGTCAAACCCAAGTCGAACCTCCGGAGCAAAATGAGATCAGTCTTCCAGGAGAGAGGTTCGACCAATACAGTCCTGGTTCGACCTTTCAGCCTGGTCGAACCCCAGTCGAACCTCGCCGAGATGTTTTGTTTGATGCACCTGTTGTTCCTTTTAATATTGATGCGACTCCAGTGGTACGGAATGAGCAAAGTACAGACATAATAGCTGAGAAAAAATGGGAAAGAGCTAAGCGATTAAGAGCCGAAAAGGAGAAAGCAGAAAAGGTTGATCGTGATGAATGGGGGATTCCCAAAACAAAGATACCTCCACCGTTTCCCTACAAGCTAGTGAAGAAGGGGTTGGAAGAGAAGTTCAAGAAGTTTTCAGAGATTATGAACAAGATAAGCTTGAACATCCCTTTTTCAGAGGCAATCATGGAGATGCCATATTATGCTCGGTTCCTTAAAGACATATTGATGAAGAAGCGAAGCTTAACCGGAGTTGAAACGGTAAACTTATCTGAGAATTGTAGCTCAATTATTCAAAAGAAGTTGCCACCAAAGATGAAAGATCCGGGGAGCTTTACTATTCTTTGTGAGATCGGAAAGGGGCCAGCACGGCGAGCTTTATGCGATCTTGGGGCAAGCATCAATTTGATGCCGTTGTCCATCTTTCAGAAGCTTGGTTTGGGGGAGATGACCCCGACAACTGTTGCTCTCCAATTGGCAGATAGATCAATGACGTTTCCGAAAGGAATAGTTGAAGATGTTCTAGTAAAGGTGGAGAAGCTAGTTTTTCCTGTGGATTTCCTTGTATTAGAAATGGATGATGACAAGGATAATGTTCCTTTAATCTTGGGGAGGCCATTCCTTGCTACAGCTGGAGCTATGATAGATGTTCGGAAAGGAGAACTGAAGTTGAGAATGGACAAAGAAGAAGTACTTTTCAACTTGGACAAAGCAATGAAAATGCCAATGGAGTCCCAATGTTATAGTATTGACGTGGTGGAGGAAATTGTGAAGGAGGATATGTCTTTGATCTTGTCAAAGGATCCTCTTGAGACATGTTTGATGGAATCTCTTACTTATCCCACTACGGAGCTTGACGGACTTTCTAACGAGGTATGTATTGAATTTCTTGAAAACTTACTTGCTTTGGGTGATGACAGGTTTGCATTGGAGAGAAATAAAGTGGAAAAAGTCAAATGGACCAGGAAGTACTTGCCTTTGGATAATGAAAACACTCCAGTGGAGAAAAGAAAAGAGGAGTTGAAGCCATTGCCGGATCACTTGAAGTATGCTTTTCTTGGTGATGATGCACAATATCCGGTAATTGTATCTTCTTCCCTTAATGATGATCAACTTGAGGAGTTATTAGATGTTTTGAGGAAGTACCAGTCTGCAATAGGGTGGTCACTTGATGATTTGAAAGGTATTAGTCCTTCGTATTGTATGCATCGGATTAGGTTGTTGGATGAAGCCAAAGCTAGTGTTCAGAATCAGCGTAGGGTGAATCCCGCAATTTAAGAGGTGATAAGGAAGCAAATTCTTACGTGGTTGGATGCTGGAATTATATATCCTATTAGTGATAGTCCCCATGTGAGTCCATTGCATGTAGTTGTTAAGAAGGGGGGTATGACTGTAGTGAAAGCTGAGGATGGAGAGGCGATAGCCACGAGAATTCCTACGGGATGGCGTACTTGTGTGGATTACAGGAAATTGAATGAGAACACGTGTAAGGACCACTTCCCTCTTCCATTTATGGATCAAATGTTGGATCGTCTTGCAGGGTATGAGTTCTATTGTTTCTTGGATGGATACTCGGGGTATAATCAAATCATGATTGCTCCCGAGGATCAAGAAAAGACCACTTTTACTTGCCCCTACGGGACTTTTGCTTTTAGGAAAATGCCGTTTGGGTTGTGTAATGCGCCTGCTACTTTTCAGAGATGCATGATGGCGATTTTTGATGGTTTGATAGAGAAGATCATGGAAGTATTCATGGACGATTTTTCAGTCTTTGGTTCTTCTTTTGATATGTGTTTGTCTAACCTTGCTGTTGTTTTGAAAAGGTGTCAAGAAACTAATCTTGTCTTGAATTGGGAGAAGTGCCATTTCATGGTGAAGGATGGGATTGTTCTTGGGCATCATGTTTCCGCCAAGGGATTATAGGTAGACCGTGCTAAAGTGGTGGCAATTGAGACGCTTCCACCACCGACCAATGAAAGAGGAGTGCGATCCGTCCTTGGACACGCCGGTTTTTACAGGAGATTTATTAAAGACTTCTCAAAATACTCTAAGCCCTTATCTCATTTACTTGAAAAGGATATTCCTTTTGTGTTTAATGATGAGTGTTTAACAGCTTTTCAAGTTTTGAAGGAGGTGCTTATTACTGCCCCTATCTTGATCACACCGGACTGGACGCAACCGTTTGTACTTATGTGTGATGCAAGTGATGTAGCATTGGGTGTGGTGCTTGGGCAGCTAAGGGAGAAGAAGTTCTGCGCCATTTACTATGCAAGTAAGACTTTCGATGCGGCATAGAAGAATTACACGGTAACTGAAAAGGAGTTTTTGGCTGTTGTGTATGCATTCAATAAGTTTCGTCAGTATTTGGTTGGCATGAAGACGATTGTGTATACGGATCACTCAGCGATTCGTTACTTGATGGAGAAGAAGGAGACAAAGCCTAGGATCATAAGATGGATTCTATTACTGCAGGAGTTTGACTTGGAGATTCGGGATAAGAAAGGAACAGAAAATGTGTTGGCCGATCACTTGTCAAGTTTGGAGACTAGGGAGCATTGTGATAATTCTTTCGAGTATATTGAAGAGATGTTCCCCGATGAGAAGATCATGGCTGTGGCTGTTGAAGGGGCCGAGCGAGCATGTGTGGTTGCAGCGCAAGGTATGGATCCATGGTACGCGGATTATGTTAATTACATTGTCATTGGTGAAATTCCAAGGGATCTCAACCGATATCAACTTGCGAAATTTTGTAGGGATGTTGAGACATTTATATGGTATGATCCGTTTGTTTATAAGATTTGTACAGATTCTATTGTCCGAAGATGTGTACCCGAGATGGAAATGGAAAGTGTGCTGGAGTTCTGCCATGCACAACCGAATGGGGGGCATTTCGGAGCGCAAAAGACTGCAGTTAAGGTACTTCAATCCGCTCTTTATTGGCCTACTTTGTTTAGAGATAGTGAGAGCTATGTGGCGTCTTGCGATAGATGCCAGTGCATGGGTAATATAGGTAGGAGAGATGAGATGCCATTGCAACCTAGCATAGTCGTGGAGATATTTGATGTCTGGGGGATCGATTTTATGGGACCTTTTCCCCCGTCGAATGGGTTTCTCTACATTCTTCTTGCGGTGGATTATGTTTCGAAGTGGGTGGAAGCAATTCCTACTCGTGTTAATAATTCGAAAGTTGTTTTATCTTTCCTAAAGAAATATATTTTTGCCCGTTATGGAGTTCCGAGAGCATTAGTTAGTGATGGAGGGTCCCACTTCGTCAATAAATTTCTGGAGAAGGTGCTTAAGGATTATGGTGTTAGGCATAGGGTTACTACACCCTATCATCCGCAAGCAAATGGGCAGGCGGAGGTCTCCAACCGTCAAGTAAAGCAGATTCTGGAGAAAGTGGTAGGAACTAATAGAAAAGATTGGGCTATGAAGCTTGATGATGTGTTATGGGGGTTCCAGACCGCTTACAAGACGGTATTAGATATGTCACCGTATCAAATTGTCTATGGAAAGCCGTGCCACTTACCCGTAGAAATCCAACACAAAGCGTTTTGGGCTTTGCGTCGCTTGAACTTGACCCTTAGGGATGTAAAGGAGTTGAGGCTAACTCACATGAATCAATTGGATGAGTTTAGGAGTCGTGCTTTCAAGAATTCAGAGATTTATAAGGAAAGAATGAAGAGGTGGCATGATTCTAAAATTTCGTACAAGGAGTTCAAGCAAGGAGATGAGGTACTACTTTTTAACTCTCGTTTGAAGCTTTTTGCAGGCAAGTTGAAGTCTAAGTGGACGGGACCGTTCATGATTCATCGAGCCTTAGGAGGGGGGAGTTATGAGCTTATTGACAAAGATGGTGATGTTATCGCGGCGAATGGGCATCGATTGAAGCATTATAGGTCGCCAGATGATGCGTGTGTCATTATTGATGATACCTTGTTCTGATTTGGTACCGTCGTGACTCTATGACGTTAAACATGAGCGCTTGTTGAGAGCTTACTCTTCCGTTTTATTGCTTTATTTCTTTTGTGTGAGTAAGAAATTTTTATATTTAGGATGCTTACTACTCGGCAATTCCATCTCTTTTCAAACTTAGTTTCGACTTACGTTTTTACTAAGTTTGGGGGGGTGTGATGTTATTTCCTCATTGAAGCATTAAGAGTATAATCTTTTCTTTGTATTGTTTGTTAGGGGAGTTGGTTTTTGCGGCCATATTGAAATTTTAATCGATTTTGATGTGACGATTTTTTACAACTTGCCTAATGTTCAGTGGTTTTTGGTTGTGTTTTCTTTTACGGAGATACTCATGAATGATGTTACGTGGAACAATTTTTGAAGTTGTACTCTAGATTATACCTAATGAAGTTGTGTTGAAGCTTGAAGTATGTAGTGAATGAAGAACACTCAGTTTTGGAAATCAGAAGGAAGGTTCGACCAACTCTAGGAGTGGTTCGACCAGAGCCAGAGTCGAACAACAGCAGAGGAAGTCGAACCGGCGTCGAAAGTTGTCCAGAGAGGAGGTTCGACCTAAGCCATAGTTGTTCGACCTGATCAGGAGGTCGAACCTATGGTCGAACCTGTCAGTTTGAAGCACTCTGTTTTCCAGAAGAGGGGTTCGACCAATTCAAGGAAGGTTCGACCTGTTTAGCAAGTCGAACCCCTGGTCGAACCAAGAAGATTGTTTGTCCAGAAGAGAGGTTCGACCTCGCCATCCATGGTTCGACCAGTACAGGTGGTCGAACCCGAGGTCGAACCAAGCCAGGTACGCGTTTTAAGTTCGAATTTTCAGAGGGGTTCGCTCACTTTTTCGAAACACCAAACTTCGAACCCTCTTCGAACCTCTACACTCTTGCACAAATTCTTCAATTACACTTGATTTCACACCGATTACACAACATTACACCTTGAATTATCGATTCGGTCACGGATTTGGGCGGATTTCGTCGCGAGTTAGGGCTGAAATCGTATTTTTTTGGTTGTTTTGTGTTCTCGATCGGTTGTTCACCATGGGCAAGTCACAAGGTACGTTTTTTCCAACTCAATTACTCTAGGATTGAAGGTTTAGGTAAGCAATTTGATGTGAAATAGAGAATTGATGTTGAGTATGGTTGAATTTCATGGTGAATGTTGATATTTTGATTGGTTTCATATGAATTCTTGTTTCTTGGATTGTGGTTGATTGATTAATGATAGAACTTGGATTTTTATGTGAATTAATCAAGGATATAGAATATACCATAGAATGAGCATGTTGATTTGGTTTGAAATTGATGAAATTGAAGTAGTTCATGGAGGAAAGCATGTTGAATTTTTGATTGAATTGCTTGAATTGCTTAATGCATGCTTGTTGGTTATGTTTTGATGATTAAAGAAGGTATAATTGAAGATGTTTTGAAAATGTTGAATAAGCAAGAGGTGTTGAGATGATAGTTTGTATGAATATGCATTGATGCTTGAAGTCTTGAGTAGAGTATGTGATGTGCTAGTACAATACTTGCTTTCTTGTCTTGTTGGTTGGATTGAAGTATTTGTTTTCAGGAAAGGGACAAGTATCAAGCAAAGGAAAAGGAAAAGCAGAGGAGGAGAGATCAAAGAAGAGGCATGACAGGCCTTCAAACTTGGACAAAGTGACAAGAAAACTGAGGCTACGAGACCGTTTACCTGATAACTTCAAGATTAGGATGCAAGGTTGGGATGAGATTAAAGAGAAGTGGGAAGAAGTTTCAGACAAGATAGCTCGCACTCGATACCAAGATGATGAAGCGATGAGGATAATGAGAATAGGGGATGATATATTTTGGATGTTTGATCAAGTAGGGATCCGAAGATTCATGGAGTTGAAGAGACCGACGTACTTCCATGTTACAGCGGAAGTGGTATGTTCGTTTGAGATGGAGAAGGACCCGCTTGGATACCCCTATCAGTGTACGTTTCAGCTTGGTGGAGTGAGTAGGAGATGGACGTCTGAGGATTTCAACGAGCTGTTTGAGACACCTTTGGATATCCCTCGTTTAGAAAGTGCTGCATTCAGTGTAAAGCGATTTTGGAGGGAGATCATGGGGGAGATTCGTGATTACAAGACTAGACAGGCTCGTGCGTCCGCAATAAAGAACCCTGTCTTGAGGTACATGGACCGCATCCTGAGCAACACGTTGTTCGCCCCGCTCGGAGGGCAGTGTTGTGTCTAGAGGAGAGTTATATGCCTTGTGGTGTATGTTGCATGGAGTGAAGTTCAACGTTGGAGCCTATTTTATTGCGCAGCTGAATCGATTCAAGACCATTGGTTTTTAAAAGGTGAATATTGGAGGGTTATTGACGATTTTTGCTGAGCATTACAACTTGGACCTCACCGGCATTACACCAGTAGAAGGAGAACCCGATTTGATTATGAGCACGTGCGCGAAGGGTGGGTTTGCCCATTTTAGAAATGGAGATTGGTTTTTCACAAGAGGTGTCAAGCCTTTCAAATTTATGTTCCCCTTCGACGTGAGCAACTTGACAACTATTCGGGAAGCAAGGAATAGACTAATGAATTCTCTAGGACACACCGCTTTATCCATGGCAGCGAAGTCGGGTGGTGATTGGAGAGCGGTAGCACAGATGTGTGCTGAGGGAAGGATGGCTGAGTTACAGCAGATTGTTGATCAAGGAGAGTTCCGTCCACCTCAGCCACAGCAGTCTGAAGAGGAGGATCAGGTAGAGGAGCAGCCGGAGATGGAGATTCCGGAAGGAGAGCAGCATGATGCGCCTCAGCATGCTCCAGGACCGCAGCAGCGGCGAGCAGTTCCAGGTACTCGGGAGCAGCTTCGCTTGATTCATGAGCAGCTGATCGCGGTGGTAGCTGCACAGCAGGAGACGAACAGGCAACTCGCGCTCGCTAACGCCAACTACGCCACGCTGAACGAAAGGTACTCTGCCTTGGATGAGTGTGTTGGTAGAGTGAGTAGTCGAGTGGATATGATGGACAAACACATTACCAGTCTGTGCCGAGCTGTGGAAAATAGAATGGATGAGGATGATGATGCTCCTAGGGAGTAGTTTCAGGTTTTCTTTTGGTTTCTCCGATTCATCTTATCTCCCATTCTTCTTTTTATTTTTACAGATTGGGGTGTGATTCATGTGTGAGTGGAATGTACTTGATATAGTTGATCTTGTATTGTTGCTCTGTATATGGGTTATTGATTATGTGCATTCATATGTTTACATGTTTATTTTCATTTGGAAAGAGCATGAATAATTTGTTAAGTATATGGAATTCATGAGGAATTGATTTTGATTATGTGCTATGAGGAGTATTAGGAATTGATTATCTATGTGAGGATTTGAGCCTTTATCATGATTAATCATGATAGTTTATTCTTGAGAGAATCATTCGTATGAACGTATTCTAGAACTTGGCTTGGAGTCTTGTGTGAAACTTACAATTGATGAAATATTAGGATATGATCTTAGGCCATTTTTGATTAATTGAGTCACTTAGCCAAATTTTACCTTTCCTAATGATTTTATAAATCTTTGGTAGCCCTGTTTGAGCCTTTTAAAAGCTTTTTCTTTGGTAAGCCAAATATAAGAGCCTTAATTACCTTATTTGAGCTTTGAAAATACCCTATTCATTGGTAGAGAGAATAAGGTGAATAAGTGTGGAAGAAACAAAAGGAAGATGGAATGAGGTTCAGTAAGAAAAGTGCATGGTTAAATCTTGTTAGGGATAGTGCCTGAAATTGGTACCCCGAATTGCTAATACATGGGGCTTGAAGTTTTTAAGAAACAACCAAACGATGTTCGAGAAGGGTAGTGCCTATAACTGGTACCCGAGCAACTAAAAGAAGAACGATGTTGATGCAAGGAAGAGAAGGAAAATTGATAATTGCAAGTGCAAGAGAAGAATTGGAGGAGAATATGAAGGCGAATGAGAAATCAAGAACCTCCAAGGTAACTCTCTACTAGTGTATTAAGTTACTATGACCAAATTTTCCTACCCTTTCCAAAGAGCCAACATTACAACCTAGAAACAAGTCCTTTGTGATCCTAGTGTTAATCTAATGTAAGTTGATTTCTGAGACCTTTGCCAAGCTTATGGTTACCCGTAAATGTGAATTGATATGAGTGTTTATACTAGCCTATAGTGCCTCACGCACGAGTGAATGAGAGTAAAGACTTATCTTGTCAGTGAGATTACTTAGTACTCCGAATGGTGTGTGATTAGATTGATTTTACATGAGTGACATATTTGATGCAAGTAATTCTTGTTTGATTCAATGAAGTGGCATGTGTAATATGTGTTGTACTTGATCTTGTTGAATTGTACACGACTCCTGTGGTTTAAATTGGTTGCCTCGGGACGAGCAACATGTAAGTTTGGGGGTTTGATGAGTGTGTAAATTCACAAGTTTGGCGCTATGTTTTGTGCTAGTTTTGGAGAGTTTTGATGTGGAAATAGGTGAAAAACCTATATATATTGTGAAATAGCATGAATCAGGTGTTAGTGGAGCTATTTGAGTGTTTTCTTAGCAAAACGGAGTGAAAGAGCTAAGAATCGAAGAGACGGAGTCGAAGCCACGCGAACCGCCCAAGAAGTAGGTGGGTTCGACGTGGCTGGAGGAGGGTTCGACCTCTCCAGTAGGTCTAACCAACGTTGCTGGACAATACAGAGATGGGTTCGACCACGACTCAGTTGGTTCGACCTGGCCATCAGGTCGAACCATGGTCGAACCAGTTTGCAAGAAGGAGAATTCGACCACGACGTTGGGGTTCGACTTGCCCGTTGGTCGAATCGGGAGCAAGAGTTGTCCAGTGCTGAGGTTCGACCTGAGGTTCGACCAAGACCTTAGTGGTTCGACCTGTCCAGAAGGTCGAACCTGTGCAGAATTCTTCCAGTAGCGGGGTTCGACCTGGGGTTCGACCTGTGGCTCGGGGTTCGACCTGCTTGACGTGGTCGAACCTGTGTGCGAGAACTTACCTTATCCGGATTTTCGAGGCCGAAACGCGTGAGATCACTTAGAAAGCCCATTCCAAGCCCTAGAGACGTGATTACAAGTATAAAAGGAGGCTCATACAGAAAATAAAGAGAGCTTTTGATCGTCAATCGTAGGAGAGACAAGAGTAGAGGTGGTGATCCATTCGGAGAGCTGTGACAGAGGTTCGCTGAAGGTTCAAGTAAGAATGATTCATCTAACCATGATTGTTCCTAGATCAATCATGGGCTAGAACCACCTTGGTAGTTCTAGGGTTATGAAAGTTTCATGATGTAATTCGTGTTTCGTATGTAAAACTCTGTACAACACTACCTGTGGTTTGTTTTATATAAGATTGCATATTTAATCCATACTCATAGTCATTTTGTGCATCAATGATCGTTGTGTAGAGTCTGAATACATGACATGGTTATTGATTGAGTGCGTTCACTACTGAGCAGGGTTTATCGTTATAATTCTAAGTGAAGGGATTCCGAAGTATTATTAGAACTGTCTTATATGAATATTCATGAATTGAATTGAATTCGGGTTGATGAATAGGATGAAGAGTATAACTTTATAGTACCTAAAATGGGAGATCAAATCGGATTAGATTCTAGATGTAGAAGATAATTGATTATGATAGTACCTAGAAAGGGGGGTGAAGCATATCTCTTGCTCCGATGTTATTCACACGTGTCAAGCGCATATTTACTTGTGTCTATAGAGTAAACTTGCATGGTCTAGTGATGCGTCCACAAACCATAGGGCAGAGTCGGACACCATCATACGAAAATACGAATTGCTAGTGAAACTGGATGACCCAATGAACTACCTATCATTCTTATTGATCACAACTCACTTCTCTCTACTTTTGCTATTTCTTTTATTAATTCGATTAGAAGTTACTATCCATTAAACCTTTACAATTACCAACGTAGTCTAAAATATACTAGAAGATCACAAAATTGATATTTATCCGTCCCGTGGGTTCGATATTGTAACTTGGTCATCTTCGCGACTACAATTGATATCCTTATACTTGAGGATTAATTTGTGTGTTGAGAAAACCCCTATCACTCTTCATGTTCCTAATCCCACTAGAGGGATTAGCCTATCATGATAAAAGTAACAAAACAAATAAATGATTCATTACAAATATCCATAGTCTAAATCCAAAAGAAAATCAAGAGAGATGTAAATCTTCCCCAATAATTTCTTGTAGGAGATCTTCAATACTCATGGATCTTCTTCTCTAGCTCTTTATTTCTTGAGATCTCTCACACCCAATGGAAGGGATGAAGTTTTGATGGAGAATTAATGGAGATGATGGAGATGGATCCAAATGGATGAAGGTGGATGAAGATGATGGTGGAAAATGGAAGAAATGGTGTGTGATGTGTGTGTAGAGGATGGGAATTTCGAATCTCCTGCCAATTATTGAATAAAGGGGTATTTATACCCCTATGGAGGCTCCTAGAAGGATCTGGAAATTTCTGCAGGAACATACACGGCACGAGTCGTGCTCTGCAACACGGCCACGAGGTGGCCGTGTTGTGTCTTCTGATGCTGCCGCACGGCCTTTCCTTACAGGGCCGTGTTACGCAACACGACTCATGTGCTGCAACACGAGTCGTGTGTTGTAACACGGGCACAGGGTGGTCGTGTTGGCTCTTCTGATGTCGGCACACAGCCACTTCTTCCAGGGTTGTGCTGGCTACACGGCTCGTGCTGCCAACTTGACTCGTGCAACTGGACACGGCCATAAGTTGCCCGTGTTAAATGACTAGGTGTCGCCGCACGGCCACCTCTTACAGGGCCGTGTTGGCTACACGGCCCGTGTTGGTGCTGTCTCCTGTATTCCTTCACTGTTTTGGCTCGTTCTCTCTCGTTTTAACTCCGAATTGAGATCCGCTTTTTCCTACATCTTCAGTTTAAGCTCATTCACACACATTTCAATAAAAACACAAAACACAACCAAATAACATATAAAATACGAATAAAATAATACGAAAACACCTATAAAAAGACACTAAAATCTAGGTGAAAATAGCTCTAATCAACCCCCCAAACTTAAGGTGTTGCTCGTCCCCGAGTAACGAAAATGACAAATGATAGGGGTTTTCTCAACACACAAATTAACCCTCAAGTATAAGGATATCAATTGTAGTCGCGAAGATGACCAAGTTACAATATCGAACCCACGGGACGGATAAATATCAATTTTATAATCTTCTAGTATATTTTAGACTATGTTGGTAATTGTAAAGGTTTAATGGATAGTAACTTCTAATCGAATTAACAAAAGAAATAGCAAAAGTAGAGAGAAGTGAGTTGGGATCAATAAGAATGATAGGTAGTTCATTGAGTCATCCAGTTTCACTAGCAATTCGTATTCTCGTGTGATGGTGTCCGACTCTGTCCTGTGGTTTGTGGACGCATCACTAGACCATGCAAGTTTACTCTATAGACACAAGTAAATATGCGCTTGACACGGGTGAATAACATCGGAGCAAGAGATATGCTTCACCCCCCTTTCTAGGTACTATCATAATCAATTATCTTCTACGTCTAGAATCTAACCCGATTTGATCTCCCTTTTTAGGTACTATAAAGTTATACTCTTCATCCTATTCATCAATCCGAATTCAATTCAATTCATGAATATTCATATAAGACAGTTCTAATAATACTTCGGAATCCCTTCACTTAGAATTATAACAATAAACCCTGCTCAGTAGTGAACGCACTCAATCAATAACCATGTCATGTATTCAGACTCTACACAACGATCATTGATGCACAAAACGACTATGAGTATGGATTAAATATGCAATCTTATATAAAACAAACCACAGGTAGTGTTGTACGGAGTTTTACACACGAAACACGAATTACATCATGAAACTTTTATAACCCTAGAACTACCAAGGTGGTTCTAGCCCATGATTGATCTAGGAACAATCATGGTTAGATTAATCATTCTTACTTGAACCTTCAGCGAACCTCTGTCACAGCCCTCCGAATGGATCACCACCTCTACTCTTGTCTCTCCTACGATTGACGATCAAAAGCTCCTTATTCTCTGTATGAGCCTCCTTTTATACTTGTAATCACGTCTCTAGGGCTTGGAATGGGCTTTCTAAGTGATCTCACGCGTTTCGGCCTCGAAAATCCGGATAAGGTAAGTTCTCGCACACAGGTTCGACCACGTCAAGCAGGTCGAACCCCGAGCCAAAGGTCGAACCCCAGGTCGAACCCCGCTACTGGAAGAATTCTGCACAGGTTCGACCTTCTGGACAGGTCGAACCACTTAGGCCTTGGTCGAACCCCAGGTCGAACCTCAGCACTGGACAACTCTTGCTCCCGATTCGACCAACTGGCAAGTCAAACCCCAACGTCATGGTCGAATCCTCCTTCTTGCAAACTGGTTCGACCATGGTTCGACCTGATGGCCAGGTCGAACCAACTGAGTCGTGGTCGAACCCATCTCTGTATGTCCAGCAACATTGGTTCGACCTGCTGGAGAGGTCGAACCCTCCTCCAACCAAGTCGAACCCACCTACTTCATGGGCGATTCGCGTGGCTTCGACTCCGTCTCTTCGATTCTTGGCTCTTTCACTCCGTTTTTGCTAAGAAAACACTCAAATAGCTCCGCTAACACCTGATTCATGCTATTTCATAATATATATAGGTTTTCACCTATTTCCACATCAAAACTCTCCAAAACTAGCACAAAACATAGCGCCAAACTTGTGAATTTACACACTCATCAACAAATCAAAATGAGAAATTTTCACTTAGAAAAGACTAAACGAATATAAGCAATAACACATCATTAGCAATAATAACAACAAACTATGCTAAGTCATCCTACAACATTAAAATCATGACATGAGAAATTAACAAGTTCAATCAAAAGAGAATAAAGTGTTATATAGTTCCTTTTAAGTCCAAGCCTCACAATGGATATTGATGTCTCTCAACACTCTTTTGAAATAGGGTAAATCACACTCATTAATCGATTGGCTCGACTCGCTATAAGCTTGCTCGCGGACTATATTCACAAACCACCAAAGTTTCAATCAATGACCAAAAAGGTCTTAAATTAGGATGTAGTGATAGGCTCTTTGGTATGGTAGGAAGTATATGGATAAGAGTGACTCAACAAGTGTAAGTAATCAAAGAGATGGCCAATTTCCTCAACTTCTCCACTTTTCTTTCTTCCTTTCTTATCTTTACAATCTAAATCACTATTCATTAACTTTCCTTGGATTGAGCTTCTTTTGATAAAACACAACCAAATAACATATAAAATATGAATAAAATAATACGAAAACACCTATAAAAAGACACTAAAATTTAGGTGAAAATAGCTCTAATCACCTACCGATCAATTCACTGATCGCCCCACGGACTAAGGGTACAATGCACCCCTAGAGCCACCCTACCGAGAAAAAAACTCCCATCCCTCAGGGTTTATTAACCCGACGTAAGGACCCAACATGGGATCCCACAGGAATGGGTTGATCGGTGACCCACCGATCGCCCTACCGATCAATTTACCGATCTTCCAACCGACTAAGGGTACGATGCACCCATAGAGCTACTATACCTCCGGGAGATCCCAACGGGTTGATCGGTGACACACCGATCGCCCTACCGATCAATTCACCGATTACCCCACCGACTAATGGTACGATGCACCCTTAGAGCCACCTTGCCAAATCACCTAGGGGATCCCAACGGGTTGATTGGTGACCCACCGATTACCCTATTTATCAATTTACCGATCGCCCCACCGACTAAGGGTACGATGCACAATTAGAGCCACCGTACCAAGATAAAAAATCCCATCCCTCTGGGTCTATTAACCCGGCGTAAGGCCACAACGCGGGATCCTATCCTCAAGAGATCCCAACGGGTTAATCGGTCACCCACCGATCGCCTTATCGATCAATTCACCGATTGTCACACCGACTAAGGGTACGATGCATCCTTAGATCGACCTTCCTGAATCAACTCCCATCCCTCCAGGTCTATTAACTCGGTGTAAGGCCCCAACACGTGATTCCCCCCTATGGGATCCCAACGACTTGATCGTGATCCACCGATTGCCCCACCGATCAATTCACCGATTGCACCATCGACTAATGGTACGATGCACCCTTAGAGCCACCTTCCCAAATAAAATCCCATCTCACTGGGTCTATTAACCCGGCGTAAGGCCCCAACGTGGGGTCTTACCCTTGGGGGTTCCCAACGGGTTGATCGGTGACCCACCAATTGCTTAACCGATCAATTCATTGATCGCCCCACCGACTAAGGGTACAATGCACCCCTAGAGCCACACTACCAAGATAAAAACTCCCATCCCTCTGGGTTTATTAACCCGGCGTAAGGCTCCAATATGGGATCCCATCCCCGAGAGATCCCAATGGGTAGATCGGTGACCCACCGATCACCCTACCGATCAATTCACCGATCGTCCCACCGATTATGGTACGATGCGCACCCTAGAGCCACCCTACCGAGACAAAAACTTCCATTCCTCTAGGTCTATAAACCTGGCATAAGGCCCCAACGTGGGATCCCAACGGGTTGATCGGTGACCCATCGATCGCTCTACCGATCAATTCCCCGATTACCCCACCGACTAAGGGTACGATGCACCCCTAAAGCCACCATACCGAGACAAAAACCCCCATTCCTCTGGGTCTATTAACCCGGCGTAAGGCCCCAATGCCGGATCCTACCCCAGGGGGATAGTCGGTGGGGCTAATAGTGAATTGATCGGTAGGGCGATCGGTGGGTCACCTATCAACATGTTGGGATCCCCCAGGGGTGGGATTCCATGTTGGGGCCTTATGCCAAGTTAATAGACCTGGATGGATGGGATTTTATTCGGGAAGGTGGCTCTAAGGGTGCATCGTACCCTTAGTCGATGGTACAATCGGTGAATTGATCGGTAGGGCTATCGGTGGGTCACCGATCAACCCGTTGGGATCCCCTAGGGGTGGGATCCTGTGTTGAGGCCTTACACTGGGTTAATAGACCCGAAGGGATGAGAGTTGATTCAGGATGGTAGTTCTAAAGGTGCATCGTACCCTTAGTCGATGGGGCAATCAATAAATTGATTGGTAGGGCGATCGGTGGGTCACCGATCAACCTGTTTGGATCTCCAAAAGGTGGGATCCCGTGTTGGGGCCTTACAACGGGTTAATAGACCCAGAGGAATGGGATTTTTTATCTTGGTAAGGTGGCTCTAAGGGTGCATCGTACCCTTAATCGGTGGGGCGATCGGAGAATTGATCGGTAGGGTGATCGGTAGGTCATTGATCAACCCGTTGGGATCCCCTGAGGGTGGGTTCTAGTATTGGGGCCTTGCGCTAGGTTAATAGACCCGGAGGGATGGGATTTATTTATCTCGGTAGGGTGACTTTAGGGGTGCATCGTACCCTTAACCGATGTGGCGATCTGTGAACTGATCGGTAGGGCGATCGGTGAGTCACCAATCAACCCGTTGGGATCCCCCTGGGGGTGGGATCCCGCATTGGGGCCTTGTACCAGGTTAATAGACCCAGAGAGATAGAAGTTTTTATCTCGGTAGGGTGGCTCTGTAGGTGCATCGTACCCTTAGTCGGTGGGAAGATCGGTGAATTGATCGGTAGGGCGATCGGTGGGTCATCGATCAACCCATTGGGATCGCACAGGATAGGATCCCACGTGGGGCCTTACGCCGTGTTAATATACCTAGAGGGATGGGAGTTTTTTCTTGGTAGGGTGGCTCTAGGGGTGCATCATACCCTTAGTTGGTGGGGCGATCGATGAATTGATCGGTAGGTCGATCGGTGGGTCACCGATCAACCCGTTTAGATCCCCGAGGGTGGGATCCCTCTTTAGGGCCTTATGCTTGGTTAATAGACCTAGAGGGACAAGATTTGATTTGGAAAGGTGGCTCTATGGGTGCATCGTATCCTAAGTCGGTGGGGCAATCGGTGAATTGATCGGTAGGGCGATCGGTGGGTCACCGATTAACCCATCGGGATCTCCCGGTAGTGGGATCCCATGTTGGGGCCTTACGCTGGGTTGACAAACCCAGATTGATAGGATTTTATTTGGGAAGGTGGCTATAAGGGTGCATCGTACCCTTCGATGGGGCACAATAGGTGAATTGATCAGTAGGGTGATCATTGGGTCACCGATCAACCCGTAAGTATCCCCAGAGATCCCGCGTTGGGGCCTTACACCGGGTTAATAAACCCAGAGAGATGGAAGTTTTTATCTCGATAGGGTGGCTCTAGGGATGCATCGTACCATGAGTGGATGGGGCGATCGATGAATTGATCGGTCCGATCAACCCATTAGGATCCCATGGCGGTGGGATCCTGCGTTGGGTCTTTACGCTAGGTTAATAGACCCAGAAGGATGGGAGTTGATTCGGGAAGGTGGCTTTAAGGGTGCATCGTACCCTTAGTCGGTGGGAGTTGACAAAAACTCCTATCCCTCCGGGTCTATTAACCCGACATAAGGCCCCAACGCGGGATTCCACATTTGGGGATCCCAACGGGTTGATCGGTGACCCACTGATCGCCCTACCGATCAATTCACAGATCGCCCCATTGACTAAGGTTACGATGCACCCCTAGAGCCACCCTACCAAGATAAAAAATCCCATTCCTTCGGGTCTATTAATCCGGCGTAAGGCCCTAATGCTGGATCCCACCCCTGGGGTATCCCAACGGGTTGAACGGTGACCCGCCGATCGCCCTACCGATCAATTCACTGAACGCCCCACCGACTAAGGGTACGATGCACCCTTAGAGCCACCTTCCAGAATCAACTCCCATCCCTCCAGGTCTATTAACCCAGAGTAAGGCCCCAAAGTGGGATCCCACCCCTGGGGGATCTAAATGGGTTGATCGGTGGCCCATCGATCGCCCTACTGATCGATTCACCGATTGTCCCACCGACTAAGGGTACGATGCACCCCTAGAGCCACCCTACCGAGAAAAAAACACCCATCCCTATGGGTTTATTAACCCGGAGTAAGGCCCCAACATGGGATCCCACAACTGGTTGATTGGTGGCCCACCGATCGCCCTACCGATCAATTCACCGATCTTTCCACTGACTAAGGATACGATGCAACATAGAGCCGCCCTACCAAGATAAAAACTCTCATCCCTCTGAGTCTATTAACCCTACGTAAGGCCCCAATGCAGGGTCCCTCCCCGGAGGATCCCAATGGGTTGATCGGTGATTCACCGATCGCCTTATCGATCAATTCACCGATGGTCCCACCGACTAAGGGTACGATGCACCCTTAGAGCCACCTTCCCCAATCAACTCCCATCCCTACGGATCTATTAACCCGGTGTAAGGCCCCAACACGGGATCTCACGCCACGGGATCCCAACGGGTTGATCGGTGACCCACCGATTGCCCTAGCAATCAATTCATTGATTGCTGTACCAATCAATTCATCGATCGCCCCACCGACTAAGGGTACGATGCACCCTTTGAGCCACCCTACCAAGATAAAAAATTCCATCCCTCCGGGTCTATTAACATGGCACAAGGCCCCAACACGGGATCCCACCTTTGGGGGATCCCAACGGGTTGATCGGTGACCCACCGATCGCCTTACCGATCCTTTCACCGATTGCCCCACCGACTAAGGGTACAATGCACCCTCAGAGCCACCTTCCCAAATCAACTCCCATCCCTCCAGGTCTATTGACCCAGCTTAAGGCCCCAAAGTGGGATCTCACCCCCGGGGGATCTAAACGGGTTGATTGATGACCCACCGATCGCCCTACCGATCAATTCACCGATCGCCCCACCGACAAAGGGTACGATGCACCCCTAGAGCCACCTTACTGAGACAAAAAATCACTTCCCTCTGGGATCATTAACCCGGTGTAAGGCCCAAACATGGGATCCCAATGGATTGGGTTGATCGGTGATCCAACGATCGCCCTACCGATCAATTCACCGATTGCCCCATCGACTAAGGATATGATGCACCCTTAGAGCCACCTTCCAGAATCAACCCCAATTCCTCCGGGTCTATTAACCCAGTGTAAGGCCCCAACGTGGTATCTCACCCAGGGTGATCCCAACATGTTGATCGGTGACCCACCGATTATCCTACCGATCAATTTATCAATCGCCCTACTGATGAGCCGTCGTCGTGCACTCAAAATATTTTTAATTTCCGACTTACTAAAATACTTAGTATAATGGTAAGTAGGGTCGTTTCCCAAGAGAGAAAAATTAATTTTAATTAAATTAAAGTGTTGTAAGTAATAAAATAAATGAGGGGGATTTTGTTGTGATGAAAATATGAAAATAATAAAAGTAATAAATTAATTCAGAATTTAAAATGACAATAATAGATAGAAGCTTATATAAAAATTAACAAAAGGGAAAAAGCCTAGTTTAGGATATTGATCCCCTCCCGTTTAATAATTTAATTAATTACCGGAATTAAACATCTAGTCTAATGTACAAACTCAAATCCCTAGATTGACAGTACGACCAATCAACCCGAATGTTCTTATGTTCATCAACTAGGGTACGACCACTAAATTGAACTATCTACGAGTGACCCTATGGATTCTAACTCATAGATGCATGAAAACTCTAAACATATAATTATTAGGCTATGTAAACCGGCTAAAAATCATACAACCTAGATTCTATTACACCTAGAGGGAACAACCTCTATTTGTTACTTAATCCAATTCCCACAACAATTACGGATTGTAGTTCATAGAATAACATTCGGTTGTAAAATAATCAAATAGGTGATCAAGCTAAATTAAATATCAAACAACCATTAAGAACATCAAAGCATGTAATAGAATAAACTTGCACAAAAGATTCAATATAAAACTCTTAATAATTCATAAAACTATCAACGGGAGGTTCACAAAATCCTAAACTAGATAAAAGAAACTAGCCACACATGTTCATAACGAAAATAAAATTAAAATAGCAAAATCATAGATTATTGGCGATGATCTTCACGCCAATTCCTCCAATGCTTCGCTGCTCCCTCTCCTCTTGATCATCCAAAAGATGGAGATCAGATTTGTGGGCTGGTTTTCCCACTAGAAGAAACTTGTGTGTTGTGTGTCTTGTGGTGTGTTGTGGTGTGGATTGAATGCTCATTGGAATGCCTTGCAGCCCCTATTTATAGTTGTGGAAGGGGAACAACATCACATGCCTCCATGGCTGCCCATGTTACTCCATGCTTCCACTTCTCCTTGTTTGTGCAATTATTGAAGCTTCACATGCATCCATTTCTCCTTTATTCTTGCTGTGCATCATCTTTGCAGCTCATTTACAACTTTCCTTCCTTGTCTTCTTTGCTTTTGGCATCCATTTGTGTTGTCCATCTTTGTCCTTTATACCTTTGCCATTTATGGGTGTGTTTTGTGCTTTATGTGCTCCATGTGGATGGTGTTTCACTCCCCCATGTGCTCATGTGCTAATGTTTTCCACGTATTTTGTATATTAGGTCGAATTGAAGGCCCCAAGGTCGAAGCTACTTGCACCTCTTCATTGTTTAGTGTATAACTTCCACATCCGAGTTCCAAATTCAATAATTCTTGTGCTCACGTGATCCTCTCTCCCTTGGCTTTCAACCATATAAATATCTTTCATAAACACCAAGAGTTGAATGTGCAATATGCTACGGAAAGTAGCCATCAGTTCTGTTCGGTTTTCCTCGCGCGTCTTCACCATTTTGCTCATAACTTCTTCGTTTGGAACTCGATTGGAATGTTCTTTGTGCCAAAACAATCCTCTCTTCAGTGGCTTTCCAACCATATAGCACATCATCAGTTTTTATCTCTATATTTAATACAGCATATTTATGAAATTGGACATGCATTTTTCATCATCCTTGCACAATTTGCACCTTTTCTCCAATCTTGCAATTTCTTTATCCTTTTTCCACCTGGTTCGACTTCCAAAATGTGTTTCGAAACAATGAATCTCTCCCACAAAAATAGCCTATTTTCACACCAATTTAAATGATCAAAGCTCTTGTTTTCTAAAGACAAGATAAGTCATATAAGCACCTAATTAGCTCATAATCGAATCAAATAAACATGAATTTCAACCAAATAATTGTGCTAAAATATGACTTATCAAATATCCCCACACCTAAACTTTGCTTGTCCTCAAGCAAACTAAAATCAAAGATGTCAGAGAAGAGAAAATTAAGTTATATCTAACAAGGTAAATGAATGTCATACACCTTAAAAGATAAGTAACCAATGATCATTTGGAGCTAAATGACTCTTTGCTCAAAGTTCGCAATTTTTAATGGCATCAAATTTTTCAAAATTCAAGGCCTCACAAAGGTTCACTCATTAACTCAAATGTTTGATGTAGGTAGCAAGATCACTCAAAAATTGAAAAGAATAGTCATTACCATATGCTTGCTCCCAAATCAAATCTCCACCCATTTCTAGATGGATTATGTGCAATAATCAAAGGGTCTTTGAATGGGATGTAACGGGGCTTTAGGACAAGGTAAGGTAAAAAGAAAGTTAAGAATGGCTAAAGACACCACTTTACAACATGTGATCTTCTATAATCAAAACTTCATAATTCCCACATTTTCCTTTTCTTGATAGATTTCTTCTTTGCACTTGATAAATATCCCCACACCTACTCCTTTTCAAGACTTTGAAATTTTAAGTGTTACATTTTGTAAATGTCACTGTTCTTAAGATATTCATCAATTTAGAATAGTTTCAAGAGCTCATTTCTCCATATTCAAATCCCCTTCATCCTTGATCCAGCAACAAGATATTTCAACAAGATTCACATATTGCAAAGTAATGAAGGGTTCAAACTAAGAGTTAAAGAAAGAAATGGGATTTCATGGTTCATATATGTGCTTATAATTCAAAGAAAAGGTTTAGGCTCAACGTGGCTTCCCTAAAGTTTTTCATAATCAGGTGGGACAATATAAGTCAAGAGGGTTAAACCTAAGTGCCCTTCTCATTTTATCACACACAACCAATCATAAGATCCTGACATGCATTAAAAGAACAAGTTCTAGAATGAGCAATTCAAATTCAATGCATTCAAGAAAGAAATTTTAATTGAGCTTATAGTTGGTAGCTCGTAAAGGCTCAAAAGATCACCAAAAATTGGGTAAAATTTGCCATGAAAAAAAAATTGAGCCACTATAATCACAAAATCTTGAAAAGATTATCAAGTTTCAAAAGCTCCTAAACATCACTGTTACCCCCTCAATCATGCATCACCCTCATCAACTCAAAAGATTTTTTAACTCTCAATTTCCAACTCCACATCAACATAAAAATTAAGAGGACAATAAGAGTAAGATATGGGAATACAACACATCACTTCTCTACCGCAATTATCATATAAAATCACTCTAATTATCCCCACACCTAAACGTTTGCTTGTCCCTAAGCAAAACACAATATAAGAAAGACTAAACATGTAATAGGGTAGAGTACACTGAACTTAGCCGCATTTCTAGTGAAATGTCAAGAGTAAGTGTACTCTATCGCTGTTGTATACGCGTGACCAAGTGAAAAATTTATAGTATTGTCGTCCCAAGGGAAAAGGTAAACTCAAGTTGTATCCGGATTTTCCATTGATTTATGTTTTGTAAGGATTATCAAGATAAGGTTTTGATTTAAGAACTATGATTACTCTATCAATTAACTAATGACTTAGATAAGCAACTAATTATAATAAATATCAATCAAATCAAGTAGCAAGATGAGATGGAATGGATGAAGTGTATCTAAGAAAAGAGCAAGGCTAGCAACATCATGGTCAAGGTCTTATGTAGACTTCACACTCACTCAAGCATTGATGACTTTCAAGTTATGATACTAAAGGCAATCACAATTGTACCCCTAACCCCTATGGCCAAGGTGATTAGGTTCTCAACTCTTTTACAAGTTTAAATCTCCTAAGATTGTCTTACTCTCAATTCCCTCATGGGTACTATGATCATAAGTTGGTTCCCCTCACTAGTTCATCACTAATGTTCTATCATGAGGTTCTAAGCACTTGGAGGGAATGGCTTTCCTCCCCTCATACTAACCAAGTCACCTAATACAATCAATGATTCAATTAAACCACCACACATAATATTGGAATGGCCATCCTAATACTATGCATAGAGAATTTAACCACACACATCATGCATCAAATGAGAATAAGCATTCATGATAGAAAGTAATCATAACAATCAATTCATCAAGCTTTAATAGTGCAAAAATCTACATATTTCCTAACTAATCATATTGCTAGCCTCACTTGAGGACTAGCCACAAATATTCATTGCCAATTGGTTACAATCCAATACAAGCTCCATATGAGCAATATAATGAAGAAAGTAGCAAAATAAAAGAGATTGAGCTTCCCCTTGAAGGTAGACTCCTTCTTCCTTGATCATGCCAAATTCTTCAAACAAATCTGATTTTCTCTTCTTAGATGATGGAATAGATGGATGTATGGATGGATTTATGAAGATCAAGGTGAATTGATGGATTTAGATGGTGTAGATGGATTGTGGATCTAGTGTGTGAGGAAATGTGGTGTGGATTGTGTGTAACTGCTCTCAATCTGATCTAATGTGTATCTCATCTCTAATTTCGCACAAATCATGGTTTTATATCACTTATGGACCTTCTAGAAGCTTCCGGAACATTCTGAAAATTACACAGGATTTTGCACCTACACGGCCCGTGCTGCAGTACATGGCCCGTGTAGGGCACACCTACTTCGGCATTTTGTGCGTGCTTCCGGACACTGCTCGAGCTGCAATACACGGCTTTGATCATGGCCGTGCAGCACTTTCTGACGACAATACACGGCCTCTTCTTACAGGGCCGAGCTCCGCACACGGGGCGTGCAGCAGCGCACGGCCCGTGCACAGCGCACGGCCGAATCTCTGGCCGAGCAGCGTGTTCTGATGACATTACACGGCCAGCTGCTACAGGGCCATGTTCCGCGCACGGCCCGTGCAGCTGCATGGCCTATTCTTCGTCTCCCTTTCGCTCCCGACTCCGTTTTGTCCGTTCCATGACCTGTTTTACACATATTTAAGCTCATTTACACAATTCTATTAGTTCGTACCACTTTCCTCAAAATAACAATAACTCCACCAAACTTAACACAAATACGGATAAAAATATCCGAAAATACACACATAAAGACACTAAAACCTAGGTGAAAATGACGACAATCAACCCCCCAAACTTAAAGTGTTGTTCTTCCTCGAACAACTAAAAATGATAAACAAGAGGAGAAATTTTCACCTAGAGAACATCTAATGAACATAAACCACAATATATCATAAGTAATAAGGATTTCAAAATCAAGTTAAGTATCCCTACATAATCAAACTTATAACATGAAAGATTAACGAGTTCAATCTCAAGCATGACAAAAGAGTAATCAAATCCCTTTCAATCCAAGCCTTTCATAGGATATCAAATTCACTCAACACTCTTTGAAGTAAGGTTTTGATCAACACTCATTAACCGGTTAAAATCGACTCACCATAGGCTTGCTCATGGACTATGTTCACAAGCCACCTTAGTTTCAATAAGTGATCAAAAAGGTCTTTATCTTTGGATGTAATATTTAGGCTCGTTGGTAAGGTAGGAAACTTTGGATAATAGTGACTTTTCAAGTGTGGTTGATCGAAGAGATGATTCCTTTCTTCAACGTCCTCACTTTCATGCTTCCTTTCTTTTCTACTTTAATCACCAGCACTAAGCATCATCATTCCTTGGATTTCTTGAGCTTCTTTTTGAATGGCATACTTTTTGTCTTTGACTTTTGTATTCCTTGAGCATATTTTTCTATTTTGCTCCTTTTTCACTTTTGTTGAAGTTGCACTTGCTTTTATCTTGAGCTCTTTCATCCTTTTTCTTGACCAACATGTCTTTCCATATACATTCGCATATCTTTCCACATTTTCCCTTGTAAATCATCATCATCCTCAATTACCCACACATAGGTTATATATAAGGTTTAAATGGGTTTTCAAGTCTTGTAATGTGCTTATATCACAAGAAATAGGCTTAAAGGTTCAAAGTGGCTTACTAGGGATAATGTTTTTGGTAAGGAAATTTTATGGCCATGACTTTTTTTTTCAACAAGGATGGCCTAAGATCATTTCACAAATTTCAACCATTCGGGCTTCGTTCCTATAGTCCAAGAGCAAGTTCTAGTTTGTCTAAGTTCAACCTGTCCTCTCTTCAATAATTCACCATGGAGGCACGGTTGAGGCTCAACTCTCACAAGCTTTTGCTTGGACCATAAGAAACTCAATTAACCTTCATACTTCTCAAAATTGAACAAATTATGTAATCCATGTCACAATTTTAATAAGTAGAAACCATTAACTTGCTTGCCATCACCTATCACAAACAATGCATCATAGCTCATACTCAAAAACATTACTCAACTCTTTCCCAAAACATACCACCAAAACCACACCTATACAAGAATTAAAATAACAACAAACATCACCTACTAATCAAGGGATCAACAAACAATACAAACATATAACATGCATAAATCAAATCATCCATCAAAAGAAAATAAAGCACATCAACACAAACCCATAACGATAAAGATCAATCTCCCATCGCATCAAACAATGAAAAATCAAACTAAAATACCAAAAAGAAAATCGCATAAAACTGAAAATAAAAAAAAACAAAAGTAAAACCTCCCAAAACCAACACTTTAAGTACAATCCAATCAAATCCTAACAAATCAAATCAAATGTCTAAGCAATAATACTTCCAAAATTCTAAATAATAGCTAGATGAATGGACAAAAGTGCCAAGCACTCAAAATAGTCCCTCATTGTTCCGGAGGCGGAGGAGGTGGACGATAGGTGTTCCATGGAATGTAGGCTCGAGGGTTCGCAGGAAACTGGAAGTTGAACATCATGGTCATCATCTCCTCCATGTTGTTGGAGTGCACCCTTGTTTGTTCTTCATAGTACTCCCTCCTTCGTTGTCCAGCTCTCAATTCTTCAATGTGTCTTCCATGCTCTTGCTGGACTTCGCGAATCTCCCTGATCTGAGTCCCATATGTCTGCTGCACATGCCTCATGTCGCGTACCTCATCCATCATATAGTTCCACCTTTCATCTCCTTGGCCTGGTGCGACTGGTGGCGGTGCCTCTTCCTCAAACAGTGGTGGATCAGGGCCTTGCTCCTCAAACTCAATCTGCTCCGGTTGCTCTCCTTGCTCATCACCCTCCATGGGCACTTGCTCGGCCCTCAAATTGGCTAGCTCTTCATTTTCTTCAACTCTAACCTGCCTCAGAACCTGTTCCATTTCATCTCTGTTTCTTCTATAAAATGCCTTAACAACTCTGGAATGGTTCACACTTCCCATAGCCAAATTTGCAAGCCTTCTCCTTGTATAAACTGTAGTGAGCTCCGGCATTGGCAACGGAAATGGAGCTCCCTTCTCCTGCCTTAAACAATATTGATTTCCTACCATGGTCAAAAATTCCATCCTCATCAGCTGTGAGTAATTCAACCCTTCACTATCCATACGATTCTCCATCCCTACGAAGTTAACTCCCATTCCTTGAGCTATCATTGTAATCATCCCTCCTAGCATCAACCCTTGAGAACTCTGCCTCTTTGCAACTCTCTCTGCATGTTGCACAAAGTGTGCTGCAACATTAAGCGGTAGCTCTTTATACATACAATACATGATGTAAAGCTGCTTTTCTCCAACTGAGCCTCCTTCAAACCTTCCCAATATAGTGTTGGAGACGATCTTCTCCAAATACCTCATTACCGGGTTCCGGATGGCTGTTCCCTTTGAGGCACTAGGGACGTACCCTGCTCTCTCAGTTCCATCGTTCACAAGGCTTGACCACCATTCCTGTTGGTTGAAAGTTCCTCCGGCATAAAAGCTCCGATGGAATTCGCATGGCGGGCACCCAAAACACTCATTCAAAAATGCCAATGGAACCTTTTCCCTCAACACATTGTCTAGCTGAAAAGTCACCCACAATGGATACCCATTCCTATCTTTCTTCACTTGTAAAGTGCTCATGAATTCCGCAGTGAGATGATAGCAGGTTGGCGGCCTCTTATCGAAGAAAGCTTCCATCTGAGAGAAGCGAAATTACTTCCTCAGATCTTCCTCTATACCTAGTCCCCTCATCGTCTCCGTATCTTGGAAACGAGTAGCCTTTACCTTCGGAGCTAGCACTTGCCAGCGAAGCACATACTTTTCCCAATAATCCTCGAACTCAACCCCAAATTCCTGCGGATGAATTCCTTCAATTACCAACTGGGCATCCAAGTTAGATAACTCCTCAGGGTCGGTTATCACAATGAAATCCTCGGTCCTAGGGCGAACTCTCCTCTCGGCCATCTACAATGTACAAACAATATACAACTTATCAAACATATTCACACTTAACAACTTATCACCATTCATCACAACTATCAACAATTATAACCAATTTCTACTCATGATCACACATATGAATCCTCACTTCAATCATCTTAAAATGCTATTCACATTTCACCATCAATTTCCAACGAATTCCTCTCTTAGACATTTCATCGAACACTTGGCATGCACAAAATTTAAACATCCTCTCAACATACAATTTGCATAGCCTCATGCCCAAATCTTATATTTCTAAAGCTAATCTCTCACAAATAAACATCATACTCATGTAATTCATCAATAAGCACAACACAATTCTTCAAATTCAACATTCTCACACAAATCCCCAAATTTCTCATGAACCCTAATTCACTTTATTCAAAAATTCTATTCAAAACATGTATGAACATCATCAATTAAGCATAAAATTCACATTAGAACAAAGCCCATATATCAATTTACTAAATTCATATCAAAATTCAAAAGTTTTGGTTCAAGAAGTCATACCTTTCAACAATTGGATGTGGAGAAGTGATTTGGTGTGCAAACTTGACAAACTTTACTCACAATCCTTCAAAAACTAACCTGGTGGAAGATTTGTGTGCTTGGAGGGGTGAATTGGATGTGTACGGATGAAAGGGAGTGTGTAGAATGCTTACGGAAAAGCCCTTTTAAAAACCTGGTCGAAGCCCTGCACGGTCCGTGTTACGTAACACGGCCTCAAGTGAGGCCGTGCAGCGTGTTCTGATCCCATTACACGGCCACCTGTTACAGGGCCGTGTGCGGAACACGGCCCGTGTACCGTTTCTCCTGCACGGCTCGAGCTGCGTAACTCGCCCATCATCCTGGCCGTGTAGCATGTTCTGATCCCGCTACACGGCCAACTGCTACAGGGCCGTGCACGGCGCACAGCCCGTGTAGCAGTTTGCCCTGTTCTTCATTTTTCTTGCTTCATTCCATCCTTGCCCTGTTTTTCACTCTTCACATACCCTATTCATGCTCAAACACTACTCAATGTCATCCATGCTACACTCATAATCAAGAATGGATCGAAAAGTACTCAAAACACCACCAAACACACCAAAACTATACTAACTCATGAGAAACATATTCAAAATTTTTAAAAAATGACCATTTTGCAAAGATGATATATATACACAAGATAACACAATCAATTGAACAAAGTATAGATCACACCACACACTCTCCCCCCAAACTTAAATCGAAACAAGTTACGAATTAAGTTTGCAAAAGTGGTGAGACATACCTTATTCGTTTTCTCAATGCTCTTCATGAACTTCTCCACCTCTTATGCCTACTTTAAGCTCCAATTGATCAAGTGTGACCACCACGCAACCTCCCCCCAAACTTAAATTAAGTTTGTAAAGAGTGGTGAGGCATACAATCATCATTCCACCTTTAGCATCCGTGTCCTTTCTCTTATGTATTTCTCATGAACTTAACCACCTTCATACCAAATCTACAAGAAAACTAAAAAAAAATCTACACTAAACCAATACTCAAAAGAAGTTTAAGAAGAGAGAGTAACCACATACACCCTCTCCTTTTGAGAAGGAGATAGATAATGCTTCACTCTATGATCATTTACCACAAATTCATTATTTGGACCCTTTAACCTCAATGTATGTCCATTCAACACTTCAAGCACTTCATAGGGTCCCATCCATTTTGATTTAAGCTTTCCGGGAAACAACTTGAGCCTCGAATTGAATACAAGCACTTTATCCCCGAGAGAAAACGTCTTCTCCTTGACCTTAGCATCATGCCATCTCTTCATATTTTCCTTATGGATAATTGAGTTTTCAAATGCTCTTCCTCTAAACTCCTCCAACTTAACTAACTTCAACAACCTTGCTTGACCACTTTCCCCCTCGTCCATATTAAGGCGTTTGATAGCCCATAATGCACGGTGTTCAAGCTCCACGGGGAGATGACAAGCTTTACCATAGACCAATTGATACGGTGAGACACCAAGAATGGTCTTAAAAGCCGTCCGATAAGCCCATAAAGCGTCGTCAAGCTTGTCCGACCAATCCTTCCTCCCTCCATTGATGGTCTTCTCCAAAACTAACTTGATTTGGCAGATTGAGACCTCCGCCAAACCATTTGTTTGAGGGTGGTAAGGTGTAGCCACTCGATGTTTCACTCCATATCTTTTCAACAAACTCTCCATCAACTTGTTTACAAAGTGTGATCCTCCATCGCTCACTAAAGCCCGTGGAACTCCAAACCTAGCAAAAATGTTCTTTTTCAAAAACCTTTACACAATTAAAGCATCATTTGTCTTCGTGGGGATTGCCTCCACCCACTTGGACACATAATCCACAGCTAGCAAGATGTACACATATCCTTTAGACGAGGGAAATGGTCCCATAAAATCAATCCCCCATACATCAAAAATTTCTACATCAATCCTTAAGGTCATGGGCATTTCATCTCTCTTGCCTATTCCCCCTATCCTTTGGCATCTATCACACTTTGCAACAAACTTCTTTGCATCCTTAAACAATGTTGGCCAATAGAAGCCCGATTGTAAAACCTTAGCCCCCGTCTTTTGATGAGCAAAGTGACCTCCACACAAAGACGAGTGACAAAGTTCAAGAATCCCCATAACTTCTTCTTCAGCTACACATCTCCTTATTACTCCATCATTGCAAATTTTAAACAAATACGGCTCATCCCAAAAATACTTCTTAACTTCAACATGAAACCTCTTTTCTTTGTACACATTAAGCAACGTGGGCTTGATTCCACACACAAAGAAATTGACGTAATCGGCGTACCAAGGTGGCACATTCACCATGCGAGTACTCACTTGCTTGACCTCTAGTAGTAAAATGTCCTCATTCGGGAACTCATCCCCAATGGGCTTCAAATCTTCATTTGCACCTCCATTTTCTAACCTAGAAAAATGGTCCGCAAATCACATTCTCCATGCCCTTTTTATCCTTGATGACCACATCAAATTCCTGCAAAAGCAACACCCAACGAATTAAACGAGGTTTAGCATCTTTCTTACTCATGAGGTATTTTATAGCCGCGTGATCCGTGTAGACAATTGTTTGTGTTCCAACCAAGTATGGTCGAAACTTCTCAAAAGCATACACTACGGCTAAAAATTCCTTCTCCGTTGTGGTGTAGTTAATTTGGCACGAATTCAATGTCTTTGAGGCGTAATAGATTGCTCTAAACTTTTTCTCTCTCATTTGCCCCAACACCACTCCAATGGATTGATCGCTAGCATCACAATGAAGTTCAAATTGTAAACTCCAATCCGGGGTAACGAGGATCGGAGATGAAGTGAGAGCATCCTTAAGCACCTGAAATGACACACAACACTCATCATCAAAGTTAAATGGACAATCTTTTTCAAGCAATTTACAAAGGGGTTTAGCAATTTTGGAAAAATCCTTAATGAAGCGTCTATAAAAGCCCGCATGTCCTAAGAACGATCTCACCCCCTTCTCACTAGTAGGAGGGGGAAGACGTTCTATGGCTATTACTTTAGCTCTATCCACTTTTAACCCATGCTTTGAAATATGATGTCCCAAGACTATCCCATCGGTCACCATAAAGTGGCATTTTCCCAATTTAGCACAAGACTCGACTCTTCACACCTCTGCAACACAATCGTGAGATTAGTTAAGCAAATATCATAAGAAGATCCATACACGGAAAAATCGTCCATAAACACCTCCATAATATTTTCAATTAAACCATCAAAGATTGCCATCATACAACGCTGAAAAGTGGCAGGGGCATTACATAGACCAAATGGCATCATTCTAAACGCAAATGTACCATAGGGACATGTGAACGTTGTCTTCTCTTGATCTTCCGGTGCAATCAATATTTGATTGTACCCGGAATAACCATCAAGAAAACAATAGTACTCATGACCCGCAAGACGATCCAACATTTGATCTATGAATGGCAATGTGAAATGATCTTTACGAGTATTCTCATTCAACTTACGATAATCAACACATACTCTCCAACCCGTGATAGTTCTAGTGGCAATTGTTTCATTTGTATCGGATCTAACAATTGTCATACCACCTTTCTTTGCCACTACATGTAGAGGACTTACATATTGACTATCACTAATTGGAAAGATTATTCCCGCATCAAGCCATTTTAACACCTCTTTCCTTACCACTTCTTGCATTATAGGATTTAATCTACGTTGGTTTTGCACACAAGACTTTTCATCATCAATCAAATGGATCTTATGCATGCACATAGATGGACTAATACCTTTCAAATCTTTAATGCTCCAACCAATAGATGACTTATGATCTCTTAAGACTCTTAGCAATTTCTCTACTTCTAAATCATTAAGGGAAGAGGATACAATTACCGGATACGTTTCATCTTTTTCCAAGTAAGCATACTTTAAGTGATCCGGCAATGGTTTCAACTCTACCTTCTTCTTCTCTTGCACTTCCAAAAATGGCTTTTCATCAAGTTTCTCCACCTTTACCTCCTTTGCTTCCTCTTTTGTGAGTGCCCTACAAGCATTTAAACCATGCAATTCATCAATTATTTCATCATTTTTTAAACAAAAAGAAGATTTAGCTTTTATAGATTCAAGAGAATAAGAGTGGCTTATGATGATTTCCAAAGGGTCCTTGGAGTGAAGGTGATACATATGCTCTTCAACCATGTCGTCAATAACCTCCACTCTTCCACAATCCTCCCTAGGATACCTCATAGCCTCACTTAAAGAAAATATGACTTCATCCTCATTCACCCTCAAAGTTAGCTCCCCTTTCTCCACATCTATCAATGCTTTCCCGGTGGCAAGAAACGGACGTCCAAGTATCAATGGGACACTATCATCTTCAGCCATATCTAGTACCACAAAATCAACGGGAAACACAAACTTGCCAACTTTGAACAAAACATCTTTCACTATTCCCTTGGGATGTGTCAACGACCGATCGGCTAATTGAAGTGTAACCGACGTCGGTTTGACCTCACCAATACCCAACTTTTTGAAGATTGATAAGGGCATTAAGTTGATGCTTGCCCCTAGATCACATAAAGCTTTGTAGTTCCCTTGCTTTCCCATCTCACAAGGAATAGTGAAACTCCCCGGATCTTTCAATTTAGGGGGAAGTTTCTTTTGCAAGATTGCACTACATTCCTCCGTATGGTTCACCGTTTCGAACTCTCCCAAGCTTATTTTCTTTGACAAGATATCCTTCAAAAATTTGGCGTAGTTGGGCATTTGAAGTAAGACCTCCGCAAAAGGCATATTCACATGTATCTTCTTCAACATTTCAACAAACTTGGCAAATTTCTCTTCTAATCCCTTTTTCAAGCATCTTTGTGGAAACGGGATTGCCATGGGCAACTTAGGAATCCCCCACTCATCCCTTTCAAACTTTTCCTCTCTCTCTTTCCGTTTTGCTTCTCTACATCTTTCCCATTTCTTTGGAGACTTTACTTTTTCTTCTTCAAGTGTAGGGGTACTTTCACCTTTTTCAACAATATCAACTTCTTTCTCTTTCCCTTCTTCACCCAAACTTTCCATAGGCTCAAGTTCACAATCCACCTCCTCTACTTCCGTTGGCATTGAAGGCCCTTCGTATTTTGTTCCACTACGAAGTTCAATCACCTTACATTGCTCCTTCGGATTAGTAATGGTTGTAGATGGAAACTTCCCTTGGTGATGAACATTACCCCTTTCACTTGCCATTTGACTAATGTGAGTCTCAATTACTTTGAACCTCCTCTCATTCATATCATTTTGTTGTCTCATTTCATGTTTCATTTCATCTATTCCTTCTTTAGCCCCTTTCATGAATTCCAACACTTTAGCCATTTGATCTTCATTTGAAGACTTTCCTTCACCATTTGGCGCTTTCTCTCCCGGATGAATCCCCGGTGGCAACGTAAGTGCATTCCCTTGGTTCCCATATGACAAATTCTCATATCTACGAGGTTGATTGAAGTTTCCTTGAAAGTTACCTTGCCCCCAACCTCCTTGCCTTTGTGGATATCCTCCTCCATGATTCCAAAAATTCCCACCATAATTTCCTTGAAAGTTCCTTCCTTGCATGAAGGCAACTTCCTCAAGCATCATTTCGAGTGGGCACCAACTATCTTGAACTCCAAAATTAGAGGACATTCCTTGTTGAGGCATAGAGTTCGGCATTTGACCACTTTGAGACGATTGTCCCACATTAGGCATAGACATACCTTGTTGAAAATTAGGAAACACTTGTTGATTCATCAAAGGTGATGATGTACCTTGTTGAGGATTTGTAAGCATTTTTTGATTCACCAATGGCTTGGACAAAGAATCCGGAGACACTTGCCAATTTTCACTCATTTTCTTGAGTATCTCCTTGATTGCCTTATCGGTGACATCTTCTTTAGGCACCTCCACCTTTTTCACTTGTTGCAAGCACACCTCTTCCATCTTAGCAATCCTTTCTTTTTCATATAGGCCCACAACTCTATCCATGGCCCATTGTCCCGTATTCAAAGCTATTTCCTCGCATATGGCAATTGCTCTTTCCGGAGTTTTCCCCAAAATCGAACCTCCCGATGAAGCATCAACTAGCATCCTTTCACCCCCACTCAAACCGGCATAGAAAAATCCTACTTGTTGATCTTTGGGAAATCCGTGTTGTGGACACTTCCTTAGCATTTCTTTGAATCGGTCCCAAGCTTCACTAAAAGTTTCAAGAGGCATTTGCTTAAACTGCAATATTTGACCTTTGAGATGCAACATCTTTGATGGTGGGAAATACTTGCTCAAGAACTTTTGTGCCAACTCTCTCCATGTGTTGTAGGATCCCGGTGGTAAAGTATGATACCAAGCCTTAGCTCTATCTCGTAATGAAAACGAGAAAAGCTTCAATTTAATAATATCCTCACTTACCCCATTTATCTTGACCGTGTTTGCTAACTCCGTAAATTGGGCTAAGTGAGCATTTGGATCCTCCATAGTACCACCACCAAATTGGTTTGCTTGCACCATATTGATCAATCCCGTCTTGATCTCAAAATGATTAACATTCACCGGTGGTCCCACAACATAGTTTCCATATTGAGGTTGGAAATGATCTCGGATATTCATCCCCACTCCATTATTTCCATTACCCCGAGGTTGATTTTGCATTACCGGAGGAACTTGTTGGTTATCCCTTGCTTCTTGTTGTGCCAACAAGTTTTGAATGATAGCTTGCATTTGCTCATTGTGAGCTTCCATTCGTTGGTTTTGAGCTTGCATTTGTTGGTTTTGCAAGTGCACTTGTTGCATATAACCTTGTGGCACATACTCCGGATTATTGTTTCCCCCTCGAGCATTATCACCCCCTTGAAAAAGCCTTATGTTACCTTCTTCATCACCAATATTTGCATTATCCCTTATGTGTTCCATTTCTTCCTCCGTAGGGTTTAGAATTCCTCTTCTTTGTCTTCTTAAGGTAGCTTCCAACTCCAAGTTTAAAGGTTCAATAGATTGAAACCTTGAACGAGTTTGCATGTACCTACAAGAATTCTCAAATTAGCTCTCCAAGTAACCAAGACAAGTAAACAACTATACAAATGAAAGAAATATCCTTATCAAGACTAATCAACTTCAAACTCGTTACAACCGCAAGTTTAACATTTCCCCGGCAAGCGGCTCCATGAACTTAGCCGCATTTCTAGTGAAATGTCAAGAGTAAGTGTACTCTATCGCTGTTGTATACGCGTGACCAAGTGCAAAATTTATAGTATTGTCGTCCCAAGGGAAAAGGTAAACTCAAGTTGTATCCGAATTTTCCATTGATTTATGTTTTGTAAGGATTATCAAGATAAGATTTTGATTTAAGAACTATGATTACTCTATCAATTAACTAATGACTTAGACAAGCAACTAATTATAACAAATATCAATCAAATCAAGTAGCAAGATGAGATGGAATGGATGAAGTTATCTAAGAAAAGAGCAAGGCTAGCAACATCATGGTCAAGGTCTTATGTAGACTTCACACTCACTCAAGCATTGATGACTTTCAAGTTATGATACTAAGGGCAATCACAATTGTACCCCTAACCCCTATGGCCAAGGTGATTAGGTTCTCAACTCTTTTACAAGTTTAAATCTCCTAAGATTGTCTTACTCTCAATTCCCTCATGGGTACTATGATCATAAGTTGGTTCCCCTCACTAGTTCATCACTAATGTTCTATCATGAGGTTCTAAGCACTTGGAGGGAATGGCTTTCCTCCCCTCATACTAACCAAGTCACCTAATACAATCAATGATTCAATTAAACCACCACACATAATATTGGAATGGTCATCCTAACACTGTGCATAGAGAATTTAACCACACACATCATGCATCAAATGAGAATAAGCATTCATGATAGAAAGTAATCATAACAATCAATTCATCAAGCTTTAATAGTGCAAAAATCTACATATTTCCTAACCAATCATATTGCTAGCCTCACTTGAGGACTAGCTACAAATATTCATTGCCAATTGGCTACAATCCAATACAAGCTCCATATGAGCAATATAATGAAGAAAGTAGCAAAATAAAAGAGATTGAGCTTCCCCTTGAAGGTAGACTCCTTCTTCCTTGATCATGCCAAATTCTTCAAACAAATCTGATTTTCTCTTCTTAGATGATGGAATAGATGGATGTATGGATGGATTTATGAAGATCAAGGTGAATTGATGGATTTAGATGGTGTAGATGGATTGTGGATCTATGTGTGAGGAAATGTGGTGTGGATTGTGTGTAACTGCTCTCAATCTGATCTAATGTGTATCTCCTCTCTAATTTCGCACAAATCATGGTTTTATATCACTTATGGACCTTCTAGAAGCTTCCGGAACATTCTGAAAATTACACAGGATTTTGCACCTACACGGCCCGTGCTGCAGTACACGGCCCGTGTAGGGCACACCTACTTCGTCGTTTTGTGCGTGCTTCCGGACACGGCTCGAGCTGCAATACACGGCTTTGATCATGGCCGTGCAGCACTTTCTGACGATAATACACGGCTTCTTCTTACAGGGCCGAGCACCGCACACGGGGCGTGCAGCAGCGCAAGGCCCGTGCACCAGTGCACGGCCGAATCTCTGGCCGAGCAGCGTGTTCTGATGACATTACACGGCCAGCTGCTACAGGGCCGTGTTCTGCGCACGGCCCGTGCAGCTGCATGGCCTATTCTTCGTCTCCCTTTCGCTCCCGACTCCGTTTTTGTCCGTTCCATGACCTGTTTTACACATATTTAAGCTCATTTACACAATTCTATCAGTTCGTACCACTTTCCTCAAAATAACAATAACTCCACCAAACTTAACACAAATACGGATAAAAACATCCGAAAATACACACATAAAGACACTAAAACCTAGGTGAAAATGACGACAATCATACACCTGATTCAGTTTTGGAAAGAGCTTTAACCACGATCAACCCAAGCAACAAGTATCACGTCTGCAAAACAAAACAGAAAATAAAGAAAGAACAATCAAACAATTTATTAAAAATAAAAAAATGATAAAATTGGGCTGCCTCCCAATCAGCGCCTTTTTTATTGTCGTTGGCTTGACTTAGGTAAGGTGGATTGTCATCAACTGTAGATCATATCATCCAACTCCATTCGGTCCACCTCAACCTTCTGGAATCCTTCATGATACTCCTTAAGTTGGTGCCCATTAACTTTAAAACTCTTTTCAGAGTTTGCACATCTTATTTCAACTGCACCGTGAGGAAAAACATTAGTCACAATAAACGGACCAATCCAACGAGAACGTAGCTTACCAGGAAATAATTTAAGCTTTGAATGATAAAGTAAAACTTTTTGCCCAATGCTGAAATTTTTCCTTGATATTTTTGCATCATGAAATGCCTTTGTTTTTGCCTTATAGATGACTGAGTTTTCATAAGCTTCGTTCCTCAGTTCTTCCAACTCTTGTAGTTGGAATTTCCTTTGCTCTCCGGCCTTGTCATAGTCCATGTTACATTTTTGGATTGCCCACCATGCTTTATGCTCAAGCTCCACAGGTAGGTGGCATGGTTTTCCATAGACAATTCGATAAGGAGACATGCCAATCGGTGTCTTATAGGACGTTCGATAGGCCCATAATGCATCTTCCAAACATGAGCTCCAATATTTCTTAGACGGATTAACCGTCTTCTCTAAAATTCTCTTTATCTCACGGTTGGATACTTCTGCCTGACCACTCGTTTGAGGATGGTATGAAGTGGAAGTCTTATGATACACCGAATACTTGCGCAAGAGTGCTTCCACTGTTCTGTTATAAAAATGAGTGTCCTTGTCACTGATGATGGCTCGAGGAATTCCAAACCTACAAAAAATATTAGATCGAAGAAAACCTGCAACCACTTTAGAATCATTAGTTCAAGTGGCCTTAGCTTCCACCCACTTCGACACATAATCGATGGCAAGTAATATGTAAATAAATCCAAACGAAAAAGGAAAAGATCCCATAAAATCGATCCCCCATACATCAAAAATTTCACAAACAATTATAGGATATTGGGGCATTTCATTTCGTTGAGAAATATTTCCTACACGTTGACATCTATCACAATACTTGCAAAATTCATAAGCATCATTAAACAATGTCGGCCAATATAATCCAAACTCAAGCACTTTAAAAGTAGTTTTTCTAAAACCAAAATGACAACCACAGGCATGATTATGACAAAATGTGAGAATTGAATTAAATTCAATGTTAGGAACGCACCTTCTTATCACTTGATCAGAACAACGTTTCCACATATATGGATCATCCCATATGTAATATTTGGCATCACTAACGAGTTTATCATGTTTTACCTTGCTCATACCAACTGGAAACTGACGGGAGGTTAGAAAATTCGCCAAGTCAGCAAACCATGGAATAGATTCTTCTGACACTGAAGGGTTTAATGTCAGTGAATTTTCCAAATTTTGCTAAACCGCAAGCAGCTGTTCATCTGGGAACTTTTCAAGAATTTTCTGCTCATCTTCATCTCTAATCAGCCTGCTTAGGTGGTCGGCCACTAGATTCTCCGATCCCTTTTTATCTTTTATTTCCAAGTTGAACTCTTGAAGCAACAAAATCCATCGAATCAATTGAGGTTTCGCTTCTTTCTTCTTCATGAGATAATGAAGAGCTGCATGATCAGAGAAAACAGTGACTTTAGTACCCAACAAATAAGATCGAAATTTTTCTAGAGCAAAAACCACAGTTAGGAGTTCTTTTTCCGTAGTGGAGTAGTTGGCTTGAGCGTTATCCAATGTTTTTGAGGCATAGAATATCACATGTGCAGCTTTGTCAACTCGTTGCCCCAATATTGATCCTACGGCATAGTCACTAGCATCACATATGATTTCAAAAGGTAAACTCCAATTTGGCGGTTGAATCACGGGTGGTGTGGTTAGTAACTCCTTTAACTTATCAAAAGCATTTTTACATGCATCATTCATATCAAACTTCACATCTTTTTGCAACAGCTCACAGAGTGGCTTGGCTATCTTTGAAAAGTCCTTGATAAATCTTCTGTAGAAACCTGCATGTCTAAGAAAAGAAAGAAACTTCCCGCACAGATGTGGGATAAGACAGTGCAGATATAAGATCTACTTTAGATTTATCAACTTCAATCCCATTCTTTGAGATGACATGCCCTAAAACAATACCTTGTTCAACCATAAAGTGACACTTTTCCCAGTTTAAAACAAGGTTTGTTTCTACACATCTTTTCAATATCAATTCAAGATTTCCAAGACAACTGTTAAAAGATTCTCCATACACACTAAAGTCATCCATAAAGACCTATATTATGTTACCCACAAATTCAGAAAAGATGCTTACCATACACCTTTGGAATGTGGCTGGTGCGTTGGAAAGCTCGAAAGGTAACCGACGATATGCAAAAGTCCCAAAGGGGCATGTGAAGGTTGTTTTCTCCTGATCTTCGGGAGCAATTGCAATCTGAAAATAGCCAGAGAAACCATCAAGAAAACAATAGTATGAATAACCTGCAAGCTTTTCTAACATTTGATCAATGAAAGGCAAAGGAAAATGATCCTTTCTAGTCATGTTGTTTAGCTTGCGGTAATCCATGCATACTCTCCAACCCGTTTGCAAACGAGTTGGAACCATGTCACCTTTATCGTTATCAACCATTGTTATTCCTGATTTCTTTGGCACCATTTATTTTGGACTGACCCATTTACTATCTGAGATGGGATAGATAATCCCCACACTTAGAAGTTTCAACACCTCTTTCTTTACCACCTCCATCATGGGCGGATTCAACCTGCGCTGAGCTTCTCGAGAAAGCTTAGCATCATCCTCAAGCAGAATAAGGTGCATACAAATTGCAGGACTAATACCCTTCAAATCAGCTACCGTCCATCCAATAGCAGTTTTATGTTTCTTCAACACATTGAGCAATAAGCTCTCCTGCTCGTTCGTTAGCTTGAATGAGATGATTACAGGTAAAGTGGAATTTGGTCCTAAGTATGCGTACTTCAGGTGGTCAGGAAGTGCCTTTAATTCCACTTTTGGTGCCTACACTATAGATGGAAAAAATTTTGGAGAAATTTCAGGTAATTTAACAAAATTTACATCTACGATGCTTGATCTCTGAGAAGCACTATGCAAGGCATTAACATAGTGATTAAGATCTTCATTATCCCATCTTTCAGGTTTTTTCTTCATTATTCCTTGTTCAATTACTGTGTCTAATGCTTCCCTACTAGTGAGTTCGAAGTGTTCCTGGACAATCGGCTTAATAGTACTCACAAAAGAAAGTAGGTTAGCATCATCAGGGTATCTCATAGCATCATATATGTTAAATTTAATGATCTGCCCATCAAATTCCATAGTAAGAGTTCCTTCACTCACATCTATTTTGGTACATGAAGTGTTGAGGAATGGTGTTCCCAATAAAATTGGAGTGGAATTTGATGGGTGGTCATTCATTTCTAACACTTAAAAGTCAGCAGGGAATATGAGTTTGTCTACCAGAACAAGAACATCCTCAATGACTCCATCTGGGTATGCTTGACTTCGATCAGCTAGTTGGATGACAACTCCAGTCTTTTTCAACTCTCCCACACCCAACTTTTCAAACACTGATCGGGGCATTACATTGATAGATGCTCCGAGATCCAACATTGCTTTTTCAACCTTAAATTTTCCAATCTTGCAAGAAACCACAAACATGCCAGGATCCTTGTGCTTCTGGGGTAGCGTTTGCTGGAAGACAGCTGAAACGTTTTCTCCCATCACTACCTTTTCATCTCCTTTCAGTTTCCTTTTATTTGTGCACAATTCCTTTAAAAACTTGGCATATCCCGGAATCTTCTTGATAGCCTCAATAAGAGGTAAATTGATCTCCACTTTCCGAAACACTTCAAGTATTGTTTATCCTTTTCTGTGGTGTCTGGCTTCCTGAACCTGCTTGGAAAAGGCAATTGGTTAATATCAAAAGGAGTAGGGTCATCAGTTTTAACCTGATTTTTCTTTGACCTTCTGATACCAAAGGGTACAGTGTCAGTGTTGCGTTTCTCTTCATCAGATCTTTCCACCCTAAACTGATCGGTTTGATCTCCCATTGTTTCTGTCTGTTCTTTTTCCATGTACTGTTCTAGCTTCTTGAGCTGTACAACCTCTTCCAATTGTTTTCCACTATGCAGTGTGATGGCGCTCACATTCTTAGAATTAATAATTGTAGCGAATTCGGAACCTAGAGAATCAAATAACCCAATTGGCTACAATTGTGGGCCAAATGCAGGCTCAAAGCAGTGGTAAGTTGCTTCACAGACGGAGGTAAATTTTAAGAATGTGAGCGCCATCACACTGCGTAGTGGAAAATAATTGGAAGAGGTTGTACAGCTCAAGAAGCCAGAACAGGACATGGAAAAAGAACCGGCAGAAACAATGGGAGATCAAACTGATCAATTTAGGGCGGAAAGATCTGATGAAGAGAAACGCAACACTGACACTATACCCTTTGGTGTCAGAAGGTCAAAGAAAAATCAGGTTAAAACTGATGACCCTACTCCTTTTGATATTAACCAATTGCCTTTTCCAAGCAGGTTCAGGAAGCCAGACACCGCAGAAAAGGATAAACAAATACTTGAAGTGTATCGAAAAGTGGAGATCAATTTACCTCTTATTGAGGCTATCAAGCAGATTTCGAGATATGCCAAGTTTTTGAAGGAATTGTGCACCAATAAAGGAAACTGAAAGGAGATGAAAAGGTAGTGATGGGAGAAAACGTTCTAGCTGTCTTCCAGCAAACGCTACCCCAGAAGTGCAAGGATCCTGTCATGTTTGTGGTTTCTTGCAAGATTGGAAATTTTAAGGTTGAAAGAGCGATGTTGGATCTTGGAGCTGTTGGCAATTGGATCGTGCGGTTCAACGTGATTGTTAGGATAAACAGGCAAACAATTCAGCGGAAGCAATTAAACATGTTTACCGTACTTCAGGGTTGGTGTAGAGTCTGATCGTTGCAGAAGAACCACCTCTAGATCTTCTGCTGTATGACCCAAGTCGAATCCTGCTGTTGTGTGGGCAACAATCTGCAGGATTCTCTCAATCTGCTCCTAACCTCTTTCACGTCTGTTAGAGGCGCAGGAAAAAAATTAGGTTTCCAGGAGCTGAGATGACATTATATATAGGGCTACAACAGGGACCAGGAGGAGAAATTGGGCTGGGCCTCAATTAGATTTAATTAACCAAGCTTAGCCCAAAGCTTTTAATTAAATCCAATAATAATAATATAGTCCACTAAAATATTATTATTGCACTACCCGTCCAATCCCAAATTATGTTCTGGGCTCCTTATTATGAGCCCAATAATCTCCCCATGTTTAAGATATACAATGCCCATTAATTAATTAAGTTACTGACAACTCAAATTAATTAATATCTCATCCGAGAGTAGTACCACTCAACCTTTTTATCATGCCGGAAATTAATCCACTTGCAAGATTTACATGATAAACCTTATGAGCTCCTCAAGGGGACATCATCAACCTATGACGGACATGGATTCCTTCTACAATCAACAGCACACCATAGAGACAGCATTATTTCCCAACTCACCGAGTATGTTGATTTAATTCATTTAAATCTCACCCATTGATGAATCAAAGAAATATATACTGCCTTACGTGTCGAGGTTATTGTATAGGGATTAAGAGCATGGACATCCATAATAACAGAGATCAAGTTCTTCTATATAGACAGTACAAGTCGAACGATCTCAGGCGGTCCTACTCAATACACATAGCAGTGTACTAATGTGGTTCTATAGTCAAGACAAACTAATACCAAACCACACTACAACCATACCAATAGATAGTCCCCATCTATCTCGGCTGTGAGCATCTGTTTATACTTTATAAGGAAACCGATAATATGATCTTCCGCGTGTTGTCGCACAACATATTATCTACAGTATAAAGTAAATGGACTATTGCACCATTCATATAAATAAATTATAAGATGCAATCATTTGATCAATGATTCTCATTTCAAATATTGTTATAACATTGTTCATACCAAAGCTAGACTTTTAGTATACAATCCAACAATCTCCCACTTATACTAAAAGACTATGCTGTCTTGTTTTCTGCCATACATCTGATTCCTACTCCCACTACACGACCATTAAAAGCTCTCGCCTTAATGTCCTTGTAAATGGTTTTACTAGGTCATGATCCTATGCAATCTAGGCGACAACAACCTTCCCCTCATCATACGATTTCTCGTAGCAGGTGGTACTCGCGCTCCATGTGTTTAATTGCCTTATGGACTCGTGATTCCTTCAAGTTTGCAACTGCACCAATATCATCAATGTAAATTGTGATTACCTTGGGCAAACTTAGAAACACTTCAAAGTCCATCATGAAGTCTCTAGAGTCATATAGATACTTTGGCTGCCTTATAGGCTCCAATTTATCATCTTTCCATGATGGAGTCCGGAGTCTGAAATATATTTCTATATAACACTCCTCCACATTATGACTCTACTTCCTCAAATTAAACACATAACCTTTGAGGTGAATTTACTGCCGTCCAATCTGACTAAAAAATCTGAATCTACGTAATCCACAAGAAGCAGTGAATCTGCTCAGTAAGTCAACATATGATTTCTAGTCCTTCTCAGGCACTTCATATGTGTCTTACCACAGTTCATCATTCTTGTTCTGGGTTACGTTGATACCCACTGTTCATGTATCCAGCAAAACAGATATCCAACTTCGTTCATAGCATTCCTTAGATTAAGCTTCCTTATTCGCCGAAGCATAAGGAACCGCTTTCATCTCCTTTATCTTCTTTTTGTATCTTAAAGACACATTTACTTAGATAAATTCACATGCTAAACGAGTATGGATTGTATCATTTATGAAACTTGAGATAAGCATAACATCCTTTCTTGTAATCCGTATAACCGTGATCAAAAAGATGTATTTTGCCTTTCTTAAGTCCTTCATCTCTACTGCCTTTTTAACCATACCCATACGCCCGATAATACTCTTTCATTGTCTCCAATGAGCAAGATACTATCTACATATAGTACAAGAAATACCACCACGTTTCCGTCACTCTTTACCAAACACAAGACTCATCTGCTCATTGAATTAAATCCATGCCACTGGATTACCTAATCAAAACAGATGCTTCATGATTTCAAAGCTTGCTTTAGTCCATCGCTGGACACTTTTAAGCTTATTATCAAAATGCTATTAGTACTTTGCAATGAATCACTCTGGTTGCTTCACATAGATGTTTTCTTCAAGACTTCCAATCAGGAAAGCTGTCTTGACATCTATTTGCTGTTCCTCATAATTCAATATGAGCAGCAATACATAAAAGAATCCGGATCAATTTAAGCATAGCTACCAGCGAATATGTTTCCTCATAATCGAACCATTTCTTTCTGAGTGCACTTTTTCGCAACAAGCTTTGCTTCCAAGGTTTTCACCTTATTGTATGATCCTCTTTTATTTCCTATGACCACTTCCAATGGCTTTTACACCATTTAGTGGTCTTATAAGCTCCCAGACTTAATTTAGAATCCGTAGATTCTATTTCAACATTCAATGCAACTTACTAAGATTCCGCATTTTCATCTTGTAGTGCTACGTCGTATCCGTGGGACAATACCATGTTTACTAGGGATCAAGTCTCACGACTCTCCCAAAACATATATCTAACGGGTTGTCGAACAACCCTCCCACTACGACTGGGCACTACATGTAATTGTGTATCAGATGTGACACGTGTTGCAGTTTACTTTGTGGTATATCCTTTTGTACACTTGGTACTTTTACTTAGTGTTTTCCTCTCACTTCCTTTAGAACAACTTATACATGGGTTTGTGATTTATTACATAGTCCTTTTTCCAAAATCTAGTTATTGTGTTAACAATTACCCTACGATCTTTTGGACTAAATAAATCACCCTTCATTTTTCTAGGCTGTCCCTCAAACAGATAAAACGTTTTACGAATTACTGTTTCTAGGGCATATCCATAAAATGAATTTAATTATTCTTAATAATTCTTCATCTATCTAATCATTACCATAAGAGCCTTATTCCTTCTATCCACCACACCATTCAGCTGGGGATCGCCCGGTGTAGACTACTTGAGATTTAATCTCAACTTCTGATTAGCAGCTCCTAACTATCCTAAGAGGTACTCGCCATCACGATTTAATCGTAATGACTTAATATATTTTCCATGACGCTTCACTGTACCAATCTTGCAATTCTTGAATTAATCAAAGAATTTAGACATGCAGTGCATCAAATAAATATATCGGTATCTAGAATAATCTTCGAATATTCTTAACCACCTCTCGCCTGGATAATATTAGGTCCGCTTGAATCAGAATGAACTAATTCCAACATATGTATCTTTGGCTCTACACCCCACGGCCTTTAAAAGGCAGTTATTCATTTTTACTTCCAAGTAAGATTCGCAAGTCCGATAGTTTCCACTTCAGATAAACCTTACGGTCTATCAGCTATCAACTTTTGAATCCTACTCAAGTAAAATGAAATAACTTTAGACGCCAAATATATGTTTAGTTCATCTCCGAAGGTTCATTTCTCTTACTAATATTAGAAGATGCATTATTAATTATTATTTATTGCATCTGTGGGATGAACATGATTTAAGAGTATACTTATTATCCACCAACGTACTTTAACGGATTAAAGCCCCATTCCTCATCATTATGACCATGTCATATAGATGAAATGAAGTATCCATCCGTTAATGCATAGAAACCGAAATTAAATTCTTTCTATGAAAACGTACGTAAAGACAATTTCTCATAATCAAATTGTTTATTCCTATCATAAGATAGATAAATAACTCCCACTGCAATAGCCACTACCTTTGTAGTTTTACCCATGTCTTAATAATCTTATCCTCATCAAGTGATAAACATTCAGTGATTCCAGTATCTACGCACTTCGTGTCAATAGATACCATCACTAATCATGTTTAAACAACTAGTGAATATTAAACTTGTTCATTTTATGATGAAAATGGTTTTTCTTTGCCACATGTTTTGTCAGAAGTCTCCCACCATATACATCCTCTAGTATTTCAGGTAGAACTTTCTCAAAACATCAAGGCTAAACATGGAGAATAAAATTGATCTAGGTTTCCCTTTCAATTTATACTTCAAGCTTTTCCAATTCATTCATCAAATTCTATCATGATCTTGCGCCTTTTAAATTACTCAAGTATCTGAAGAGTTACATGAGTTCATCATATTTCTATGATCCTCTCATCTCTTCACTAAAGACTTTAATAGGCATCATGAGCCGTCCTTTGAGAGAACACATGTATTTTCTTAAGTAGTAAATTTTAAAATTAAGATTCTTTTCTAATCAGTTAATATGGACAAGTAAATATAATTTCTTTTAGTTAACAATTAGTGAGATAATACCATTCGAAATTCAGAGAATCACAAATAAATATTCAGATCAAATATTCGAATTTTATCCTTTTATATTGATTCCCTCAAAACAATATAAAAATAAAATTCACCGACATCTCAAGCACCGTGAGTCTGCAAGCCACGTTAGTGTGGACGTTTACAAACCCGAACATTTACAAGAGAAGGTTTTACCCATTAATTTCATTTGTCAACCTAACTTTATGACAAAATAATTAATAGTCGGTTCCTCTTTAGCCATGCAAATAATAGCAGTGACTCCGTTGGGGAGGATACTAATTATTTACACCTAAGTGTATACCATTATTTGATCCCAAGTCCACTGCGCGAGCTTGTGTGCCTTACAGTTAGAGAAGTACACACGCGCTCGGGTAGCTTCCTACAATCATCAATTATTAGTTTGTACCAGTGAACCGCACACAAACTCATCCGTTAGGGAGGAAGGCCAATGCCAACACGCAAGTTTGTGTGCCACATTACAAACAATAATTATTAATGAAGTCTGTACCAGTGATCCATGAATAAACTCATCCGTTAGGGAGGAAGGCCAATGCCAACACGCAAGTTTACTCACATCACTTACAAACCAATAATGGAGGCTGCGGGAATTAATTATACCAATCCCCTCTCCCACTTAGTTATTTAATTACCGAGGGTTTTTAACATGCATATAATATTAACAAATAAAATATACAACAAAGCATGCTTTTAATTCAAGTAATTTAAAATCACATAAAACATGCTTTACACATATATAACAATTAATCGTCATGATAAACAATTAAATCAATTATATAAACAATTAAATGCTAAGTGAAATTGGATCAAAATTGGGCCCACCTATTCCAAATAAAATTAGCAAAAAAATGAGCAGCCATTTTAAAAAAAATAAAGCCCATTAACCCGCCAATTTATTTCCTTGGAACAAGCCCAAAATTTCATGGCCCAACACCACAAACAATTAATAATCATAAGCCCAGCTGTCTAAATTAATTAAATTACAACCAGTAAGCCCAATACAAAAAAAAAAACAGGCCCAACAGCAATTAATTAAAAAAAAACAGCCCAGCCTAATCTCCTGAAACCCTAGCTTCTGCTAGCCGTCACTGCCGTCAGCTTTCAAAAGCCACCGGCGCCACCCAGCTAACGCCGCCTCCGGCGGCGCCGCCGACAATCCACCGGTAACTCGCCGTTACCCCCCCGGCGACCAGATTCCAGCCACGAAATGCCGCTGACAGCGCGACGAACTCCGCCAGGAGGCAAACACCGTCACCACCGCAGCCGACGATCCGTCCACAGCCTGCCGCCGACAGACCCAGCAAATCGTCGACCAGTCCGTTTTTCGAGCTCCACAGCCACGCACGCCTGCTACCGCCGGTAACACTCACGCCGTCCAGTCGCGCATGCAACCCAGCGCGACACCGGTGAGTCATGACGCAGGCCAGCGCCGCACGATCTTCCCTCCGCAAGCGCCGTCGCCGACGATCGCCAACAGTAGCCCACTGGATCCGCACCGACACCACCAGACGTCGATTGTCGGCGCCGGTCAGTGCCGCATCTCCTCCAGCGCCGCCGTCTAGATCGTGATCCATCAGGTTACGCCGACGAGTCGCTCAGCCACGCGCGCCCGCCTCGAAGTCATCGCCGCCCTGCAGCGCACTGCTCCGATCTGAATAGCCTCGACTCGCCTCGCCGTGAAGACGACGCCGCCGTCATCGCAGCGCATTGGGACAGTCTCCCTGTCACCCCTCCTTCTACGATATTCCCTCTGCCGCCAAACCCGCCGGTCTGCCTCGAATCCGCCGTGATTTGGGCCTGTCGAGAAAAAGCCGGCGACTGTCTGAAGGCTGTCTGTTTCGGTCGCCGCCGCCAGCCGCCGTCAGAAGCAGTCGCCTCCGCCACCGCAACGAGAGAGAGAGAGACGGGAAAGGGGGGGGGGGGAAAAGAGAGAGAGGGGGCGACCGCGTGTGTGGAAGGGCAGGGTTGGTTGTCTCGAAGTGTGTGCCACAATTAATTAACAAATAATCAAATAATATTACACACCATTCAAACAATCAAGCCTGACAGTTCACATACACCATGTGAAAAATTCAGATTAAAACAAATAATCAATTAATCACATAAATCTTTACAAATCAGTTTCATAATTACATGATTAAATCCAGATTATACCATATAATCAAATAATCACAAAAACCCCAACCATACGTCTCACGTTTCACCACGAAACCAACGCTCTGATACCAATTGTTGGCAATTGGATCGTGCGGTTCAACGTGATCGTTAGGATAAACAGGCAAACAATTCAGCGGAAGCAATTAAACATGTTTACCGTACTTCAGGGTTGGTGTAGAGTCTGATCGTTGCAGAAGAACCACCTCTAGATCTTCTGCTGTATGACCCAAGTCGAATCCTGCTGTTGTGTGGGCAACAATCTGCAGGATTCTCTCAATCTGCTCCTAACCTCTTTCACGTCTGTTAGAGGCGCAGGAAAAAAATTAGGTTTCCAGGAGCTGAGATGACATTATATATAGGGCTACAACAGGGACCAGGAGGAGAAATTGGGCTGGGCCTCAATTAGATTTAATTAACCAAGCTTAGCCCAAAGCTTTTAATTAAATCCAATAATAATAATATAGTCCACTAAAATATTATTATTGCACTACCCGTCCAATCCCAAATTATGTTCTGGGCTCCTTATTATGAGCCCAATAATCTCCCCATGTTTAAGATATACAATGCCCATTAATTAATTAAGTTACTGACAACTCAAATTAATTAATATCTCATCCGAGAGTAGTACCACTCAACCTTTTTATCATGCCGGAAATTAATCCACTTGCAAGATTTACATGATAAACCTTATGAGCTCCTCAAGGGGACATCATCAACCTATGACGGACATGGATTCCTTCTACAATCAACAGCACACCATAGAGACAGCATTATTTCCCAACTCACCGAGTATGTTGATTTAATTCATTTAAATCTCACCCATTGATGAATCAAAGAAATATATACTGCCTTACGTGTCGAGGTTATTGTATAGGGATTAAGAGCATGGACATCCATAATAACAGAGATCAAGTTCTTCTATATAGACAGTACAAGTCGAACGATCTCAGGCGGTCCTACTCAATACACATAGCAGTGTACTAATGTGGTTCTATAGTCAAGACAAACTAATACCAAACCACACTACAACCATACCAATAGATAGTCCCCATCTATCTCGGCTGTGAGCATCTGTTTATACTTTATAAGGAAACCGATAATATGATCTTCCGCGTGTTGTCGCACAACATATTATCTACAGTATAAAGTAAATGGACTATTGCACCATTCATATAAATAAATTATAAGATGCAATCATTTGATCAATGATTCTCATTTCAAATATTGTTATAACATTGTTCATACCAAAGCTAGACTTTTAGTATACAATCCAACAGGAGCATCTATCAATGTAATGCCCCGATCAGTGTTTGAAAAGTTGGGTGTGGGAGAGTTGAAAAAGACTGGAGTTGTCATCCAACTAGCTGATCGAAGTCAAGCATACCCAGATGGAGTCATTGAGGATGTTCTTGTTCAGGTAGACAAACTCATATTCCTTGCTGACTTTTATGTGTTAGAAATGAATGACCACCCATCAAATTCCACTCCTATTTTATTAGGAAGACCATTCCTCAACACTTCATGTACCAAAATAGATTTGAGTGAAGGAAGTTTTACTATGGAATTTGATGGGCAGATCATTAAATTTAACATATATGATGCTATGAGATACCCTAATGATGCTAACCTACTTTCTGTTGTGAGTACTATTAAGTCGATTGTCCAGGAACACTTCGAACTCACTAGTAGGGAAGCATTAGACACAGTAATTGAACAAGGAATAATGAAGAAAAAACCTGAAAGATGGGATAATGAAGATCTTAATCACTATGTTAATGCCTTGCATAGTGCTTCTCAGAGATCAAGCATCGTAGATGTAAATTTTGTTAAATTACCTGAAATTTCTCCAAAAATTTTTCCATCTATAGTGCAGGCACCAAAAGTGGAATTAAAGGCACTTCCTGACCACCTAAAGTACGCATACTTAGGACCAAATTCCACTTTACCTGTAATCATCTCATTCAAGCTAACGAACGAGTAGGAGAGCTTATTGCTCAATGTGTTGAAGAACCATAAAACTGCTATTGGATGGACGGTAGCTGATTTGAAGGGTATTAGTCCTGAAATTTGTATGCACCTTATTCTGCTTGAGGATGATGCTAAGCCTTCTCGAGAAGCTCAGCGCAGGTTGAATCCGCCCATGATGGAGGTGGTAAAGAAAGAGGTGTTGAAACTTCTAAGTGTGGGGATTATCTATCCCATCTCAGATAGTAAATGGGTCAGTCTAAAATAAATGGTGCCAAAGAAATCAGGAATAACAGTGGTTGAGAACGATAAAGGTGACATGGTTCCAACTCGTTTGCAAACGGGTTGGAGAGTATGCATGGATTACCGCAAGCTAAACAACATGACTAGAAAGGATCATTTTCCTTTGCCTTTCATTGATCAAATGTTAGAAAAGCTTGCAGGTTATTCATACTATTGTTTTCTTGATGGTTTCTCTGGCTATTTTCAGATTGCAATTGCTCCCGAAGATTAGGAGAAAACAACCTTCACATGCCCCTTTGGGACTTTTGCATGTCGTCGGTTACCTTTCGGGCATTGCAACGCACCAGCCACATTCCAAAGGTGTATGGTAAGCATCTTTTCTGAATTTGTGGGTAACATAATAGAGGTCTTTATGGATGACTTTAGTGTCTATGGAGAATCTTTTAACATTTGCCTTGGAAATCTTGAATTGATATTGAAAAGATGTGTAGAAACAAACCTTGTTTTAAACTGGGAAAAGTGTCACTTTATGGTTGAACAAGGTATTGTTTTAGGGCATGTCATCTCAAAGAATGGGATTGAAGTTGATAAATCTAAAGTAGATCTTATATCTGCACTGTCTTACCCCACATCTGTGTGGGAAGTTCGTTCTTTTCTTGGACATGCAGGTTTCTACAGAAGATTTATCAAGGACTTTTCAAAGATAGCCAAGCCACTCTGTGAGCTGTTGCAAAATGATGTGAAGTTTGATATGAATGATGCATGTAAAAATGCTTTTGATAAGTTAAAGGAGTTACTAACCACACCACCCGTGATTCAACCGCCAAATTGGAGTTTGCCTTTTGAAATCATGTGTGATCCATATATGTGGAAACGTTGTTCTGATCAAGTGATAAGAAGGTGCGTTCCTGACATTGAATATAATTCAATTCTCACCTTTTGTCATAATCATGCATGTGGTGGTCATTTTGGTTTTAGAAAAACTGCTTTTAAAGCGCTTGAGTGTGGATTCTATTGGCCGACGTTGTTTAAGGATGCTTATGAATTTTGCAAGTATTGTGATAGATGTCAACGTGTAGGAAATATTTCTCAAAAAAATGAAATGCCCCAATATCCTATAATTATTTGTGAAATTTTTGATGTATGTGGGGATGGATTTTATGGGACCTGTTCCTTCTTCGTTTGGATTTATTTACATATTACTTGCCGTCGATTATGTGTCGAAGTGGGTGGAAGCTAAGGCCACCCGAACTAATGATTCTAAAGTGGTTGCAGGTTTTCTTTGATCTAACATTTTTTGTAGGTTTGGAATTCCTCGAGCCATCATCAGTGACAAGGGCACTCATTTTTGTAATAGAACAGTGGAAGCACTCCTGCGCAAGTATTCGGTGTATCATAAGACTTCCACTTCATACCTAATGAGAGTGAAAATTAGCGTGTTTTAGTGTCCAATTTAACACTTTCTTGATCGGAATTGTTGTCATATATTAGCATAAATATATTATATTCATTATTTATGAGAATAAGGTGCACTTGAGGTGTTTTATTGTGTTTTAGGTGGAAAAAGGACCAAAAAGTGCAATGTTGGAGAAAATGTGCAATTTGTGCAAGGATGATGAAAAACACACGTCCAAATTTCATAATTTTTCTGTGTTGTTGTGGATATCCAAACTGTTGGTTTAATACATGGTTGGAACGCCACTGAATAGAGGGTCATTTTGGCGTAAAGAACATACCAATCGAGTTCCAAACGAGGAAGTTATGAGCAAAATGGTGACGTCGCGCGAACTATGCCGAACAGAATTGCTGTTCTACTTTCCATGGCTTGTTCCACATTCAAATCTTGGAGTTTTTCTGAGTTCTTTATATGGATAGAAAGCCAAGGAAGATAGAATTGCGTGAGCGCAAGAATTACTCAATTCGGAACTCGGATTTTAAAGTTATATACGAAACGATGAGGAGGTGCAAGTCCATTCGACATGAAGAAACATCACTTCGACCTCAAAACATGGATTCGACCAGCCATGCATGATGAAAGTTGAAAAGTAGTGCACACATGGGCTAAAAGTGAAGATAATACACCATTCACATGGATCACATGAAGCACATCCAACACACAATTGGATTCCAAAGGCAAAAAGACAAGAAAACAAAGCTGGAAATGGATGAAAGTGAGCTGCAAAGATCACAAACACATGATGGACAGCAACATGGGAGCTTCAAACAAAAAGAAGTGGGAGTATGGAGTAACATGGGCAGCCATTAAATGGAATGGAGGCATGTGATGTTGTGTCCCCTTCCACAACTATAAATAGGGGCTGCAATTTATCTCCAAGGCATCCTACAATTGAATTCCACACACAACACACCACCAACACACCACAAGGGGCTGCAAGTGCAGCAAGCTTGCTGCCCTTTGCAGGGGTAGCAAGGTTGCAACGTGAGAGCTGATGTAAAGGCAGCAAGCAGCTGCAAAACGCCAAGGAGAGGAGGATAATTAAAGTGCGATTAAGAGAGCAATCCAACGGGAGATAAGGAGAAGAACGCAAGCCACGTGACACTAGGGTTTCGTATTCTTTTCTTTCATCTTTTCTTGTTGATTTTTGTTATGAATTGCTTAGCCATGAGTGTTGTGTTCATGAGCTAAATACTTTTATGATTCTAAGGTTTGAAGGATAATGTAGTTGATTTGGAAACCTAGATTAATATTTGAATTCATGCTATTGATATTCTTGTTTATTTGATTATATAAGACCTTGTTAATACGTGTGTAACGTCTTCATAATATGCCATTGACATTTCCCGTGATGCTTGGTATATTGTGTTAGCTTGAGTGCATGCATAATTAATATTGTCTACTTGCTAGGGATTATAGTAGTTTGCCCGTGAACACGATAATCCTAAGGACTAATACACAAGATGCTTGATTTTCTTAGTGGAACAATGCAATTAAGAATTCAAGTAGGAAGTGAATAAGTTTGAATATTAATTTTAGAGAATATATGTTAGTCGAGTTGGCCATTCAGAGGTTTGTTAAATTCGCCTTATTAGTATCTAGAAAGGAGGTTCAAAACTATTCACGCGTCATCTTGTGATGTATTTCCATAAAATAGCATGAATGAACAATAGGACGTCTAGGAGACCAAATAAATTGCACTATACCTGATACCTTAGAACTGTTATTTCTCTCTTGATTCAATCTTGAATACTTCTTCCCTGCTTTTATTTATTTCATTATTTTGTCATTTAAAATTCTTTAGTTATTATTTAATTCAAAAATCTTGGAAAATTGGTTACAACAATTCTAATTGAATAGTAATTTAATGAAAATAGATAATTGACTGTCCCGTGGGTTCGATATTTTAACTTGGGTACTTGCCATTACAATTGATATCCCTCCACTTGGGGATTTTAGTTGAGGTGCACAGAAAACGCCTATCAAGTTTTTGGCGCCGCTGCAGGGACAGTAAATTATTTATTTGTTTTTATTACTTATTTAATTAGAATATTTGCTTTGAGATTTAATTGTCTACTCCTTGAGCTTTCTTGAAGTTGCATGAACACCAGATCAAAAAAGGGAACTCAAAATCTTGAATTTGATCCGGAAGTTGAAACGTCTGCTAGAAAAAGGAGAGGAGCAGCAAAGAATCTTAACGCACCTCCTAAGGCTGTTAAGGCACCAGTTCAAAAGAAGACAATAGACAAACCGGAGCCTAGTGCGGTCGTAGAGGAGAAAGAAGAGCAAATAACAAATCCAGTTATCCTAGAAAGAACCATGGGAGACAGAACACATGAGGATGATATTGTCATCCGGGAGACGTTCAAATCCACCAATCTTGGAGGACCAGGTGTAGTTGGGGCCATTTAAGTGGATAAAGCAAACGATATAAGACCAGCCCTGATCAAAATGGTGGAGAAAAATTCTTTTGCCGGAGGCATTTTCGATGAACCATACGGACATCTAAGGCGTTTCAACAGCTACATGGATACTGTTAAAGCCGCCGACAATACAAATGACAGATGGAAAATGAGGCTTTTCCAGTTTTCTCTAGCTGACAAGGCAAGGGAGTGGTACGATAAGTTGTCAGGAGATAGTTGCTCAAACTGGACCGAGCTGCAACAACTGTTCGTTGATCGTTTTATGCCACCAGGAAAGATTCTTGCACTAAAGCAAGAAATCAATCAGTACAAACAAAGAAGAGATGAATCATTTGGAGAGGCCTGGGAAAGATTCACTGATGCGCTGAGACGAAGTCCACAACATGGTTTCAAAAAGTCTCAGCTAATCAGTGTTTTCTACAATGGCCTCGATAATGAATCCAGAGTACTAGTTGATGCATCTGCTGGAGGAACGATTTTTGGCAAAACGTCAAATGTCGTTGAGAAGTTGTTTGATGATATCTCTATGAACTCTAGAGATTGGCCATCTGAAAGAGTACGGGAAAATTACATACTTGGAAAAGTTGCAAGGGTGGAAGAGAAGTTCTCCAAAGCTGACAGAGATGATAAAGTTGCCTCTCAATTGGAGCAAATGAACAAACACCTGGTTACTCTTATATCGGGTAAAAATGGAGGAGGCAACCAAGGACCAGCAAGTGATGATGTGGTGATGAACATTCAAAAAGTTGAAGATGCAAATTGGGCTATGGGGCAAAGTCTCCAAGGTTCAAGAGCACCTCAAAATTGGCAGGGAAACAGATACCCCCAAGGAAATTTTAATCAAAGAAATAACCAAGGGGGAGGTCTAAATAATCAAGCAGGTCCTAGCAATCAAGGAGGATGGAAGAATCAGCAGAGGCATGAGAACTTTGCTTATTCAAATCCGAATAATGTAGTTCCATTTCCTCCTAATTTCGATCATGGAGCCAAGACTGAAGAAGAGAAGCCAAGTATTGATGATGTATTGGCAAAGTATATGCAGAAAAATGCTGACATCAACAAAATCAATAACTGCATAGTGCTAATAGATTCCAACATGGCGAAATAAAATGAGGAAATGAATAAGCAGTTGCAGAGTCTCACGTACTCTATGGGTCAAATTTCCACAACTGTAAATCAACTGCAGCAGCAGATTATGAAGGGAAAATTTCCTTCAGATACAGAGATCAACCCAAAAGAGTGTGTTAATGAAATCACTCTTAGGTCCGGAAAAACAATATGAAGGTCCAGAACTTATGCAAGACAAAACTAATGAGGAGCAAAGTCGCCCGTCCACCAATTTCGAAGCTATTCAAACCAATCCAGAATTGGAGGGTGACAAAGCCAAGCCAAGCAGTGTTCAAGTGGATTAAAAGCAACATCAAGATGCAGTTCAATCACAGCTAAAGTTAAGCTCACCTCTGGGGTTCCCTCCACGTCGAATCAATCTGATCAGGCCATTGCTGATAAAAAATGGCAAAGAGCAAAGAAATTGAGAGAGACAGAAGAGGAGTTTGAGAAAGACAATCTGGGACTTCCAAAAACAAAGGTACCACTTCCATTTCCTCAAAGACAATTGTCAAAAAGCTTGGATGAAAAATTTAAGAAATTTGCTAAAGTGATGAGGGATGTCCAAGTGACTATTCCCTTTTCAGAGGCCTTAGAGCAAATGTCATATTACGCAAGGTTTATTAAAGAACTCATCTCAAGAAAAAGAAAACTGAATAGTGTGGAAACAATTAACCTAACCGAGAGTTGTAGTTCCATCATACAAAGGAAGTTGCCTGAGAAGCTGAAGGATCCTGGTAGCTTCATCATCCCTTGCGAGATAGGAAAAGGTCCTACCAGGAGAGCGTTGTGTGACCTTGGAGCTAGTATCAACTTGATGCCCCTGTCAGTATTCAAAAAGCTTGATTTGGGAGAGCTGAGGCCTACATCAGTGGCTTTGCAGTTAGCAGACAGATCATTAACCTACCCCGAAGGGGTAATTGAAGATGTGCTGGTAAAAGTTTCTAACCTTGTTTTTCCTGTTGACTTTTTGGTTTTAGATATGGAGGAAGATATAGAAGGAGCACCTCTAATCTTGGGGCGTCCTTTTCTTACTACTGGAAGAGCCTTGATTGATGTATTCAAAGGTGAGTTGAGGTTAAGGGTGAACGATAAAGAAATCGTCTTCTCATTAAACAAGGCGATGCAGTAGCCCACAGAGAATCAGCATTGCAAGTTGATTGAAGTAGTAGAGGAGATTTTTGAGGAAGACTTGCCATTGATTCTGTCTAAGGATCCAGTGGAGACTTCCATTAGTGAATCTTTAACTCTACTTACCACTGATCTTGATAATATGTCTAATGAACTTGTTATTGATTTTCTTGAAACCTTACTTAATTTTGATGAGAACAGGTACAAGCAAGAGGACTTACCAGTGGAAGAAGCTATGTGGACAAATGAATACCTCCCTCTACGAGTTGAAAATGAAGATATAAAAGAGGAGAAGAAGACGGAGCTCAAACCACTTCCAGATCATTGATGTATGCATATTTGGGGAAAGATGAAACTTTTCCGGTAATTGTATCCTCTACCTTGTCTAAAGGTGAATTAGATAAATTGCTTGTGGTGTTAAGATAGCATAAGTCTGCCATAGGATGGACAATTAAAGACTTAAAAGGGATTAATCCTGCTTTTTGTATGCACAAGATTAGGTTAGAAGATGAAACTAAATGCTCTGTGCAACATCAGCGTAGGTTAAACCCTGCTATGCAGGAGGTAGTTAGGAAACAAGTCCTTTCATGGTTAGATGCAGGCATTATCTACCCTATTAGCAATAGTAATTATGTAAGTCCTTTACATGTAGTAGCTAAAAAGGGGAAAATGACTGTAATTTTATCTGATAAGGGTGAAGTGCTTGCTACTAGAGTACCAACGGGGTGGCGTGTATGTGCTGATTATAGGAAGTTAAATGAGAACACGCGCAAGGATCACTTTCCTCTACCCTTTAGCCACATTCCAAAGGTGTATGGTAAGCATCTTTTCTGAATTTGTGGGTAACATAATAGAGGTCTTTATGGATGACTTTAGTGTCTATGGAGAATCTTTTAACAGTTGCCTTGGAAATCTTGAATTGATATTGAAAAGATGTGTAGAAACAAACCTTGTTTTAAACTGGAAAAAGTGTCACTTTATGGTTGAACAAGGTATTGTTTTAGGGCATGTCATCTCAAAGAATGGGATTGAAGTTGATAAATCTAAAGTAGATCTTATATCTGCACTGCCTTACCCCACATCTGTGTGGGAAGTTCGTTCTTTTCTTGGACATGCAGGTTTCTACAGAAGATTTATCAAGGACTTTTCAAAGATAGCCAAGCCACTCTGTGAGCTGTTGCAAAATGATGTGAAGTTTGATATGAATGATGCATGTAAAAATGCTTTTGATAAGTTAAAGGAGTTACTAACCACACCACCCGTGATTCAACCGCCAAATTGGAGTTTGCCTTTTGAAATCATGTGTGATACTAGTGACTATGCCGTAGGAGCAGTATTGGGGCAACGAGTTGACAAAGCTGCACATGTGATATTCTATGCCTCAAAAACATTGGATAACGCTCAAGCCAACTACTCCACTACGGAAAAAGAACTCCTAGCTGTGGTTTTTGCTCTAGAAAAATTTTGATCTTATTTGTTGGGTACTAAAGTCACTGTTTTCTCTGATCATGCAGCTCTTCGTTATCTCATGAAGAAGAAAGAAGCAAAACCTCAATTGATTCGATGGATTTTGTTGCTACAAGAGTTCGACATGGAAATAAAAGATAAAAAGGGATCTGAGAATCTAGTGGCCGACCACCTAAGCAGGCTAATTAGAGATGAAAATGAGCAGAAAATTCTTGAAAAGTTCCCAGATGAACAGCTGCTGGCGGTTTTGCAAAATTTGGAAAATTCACTGACACTAAACCCTTCAGTGTCAGAAGAATCTATTCCATGGTTTGCTGACTTGGCGAATTTTTTAACCTCCCATCAGTTTCCAGTTGGTATGAGGAAGGTAAAACGTGATAAACTCGTTAGTGATGCCAAATATTACATTTGAGATGATCCATATATGTGGAAACGTTGTTCTGATCAAGTGATAAGAAGGTGCGTTCCTGACGTTGAATATAATTCAATTCTCACCTTTTGTCATAATCATGCATGTGGTGGTCATTTTGGTTTTAGAAAAACTGCTTTTAAAGCGCTTGAGTGTGGATTCTATTGGCCGACGTTGTTTAAGGATGCTTATGAATTTTGCAAGTATTGTGATAGATGTCAACGTGTAGGAAATATTTCTCAAAAAAATGAAATGCCCCAATATCCTATAATTGTTTGTGAAATTTTTGATGTATGTGGGGATGGATTTTATGGGACCTGTTCCTTCTTCGTTTGGATTTATTTACATATTACTTGCCGTCGATTATGTGTCGAAGTGGGTGGAAGCTAAGGCCACCCGAACTAATGATTCTAAAGTGGTTGCAGGTTTTCTTTGATCTAACATTTTTTGTAGGTTTGGAATTCCTCGAGCCATCATCAGTGACAAGGGCACTCATTTTTGTAATAGAACAGTGGAAGCACTCCTGCGCAAGTATTCGGTGTATCATAAGACTTCCGCTTCATACCTGATGAGAGTGAAAATTAGCGTGTTTTAGTGTCCAATTTAACACTTTCTTGATCGGAATTGTTGTCATATATTAGCATAAATATATTATATTCATTATTTATGAGAATAAGGTGCACTTGAGGTGTTTTATTGTGTTTTAGGTGGAAAAAGGACCAAAAAGTGCAATGTTGGAGAAAATGTGCAATTTGTGCAAGGATGATGAAAAACACACGTCCAAATTTCATAATTTTTCTGTGTTGTTGTGGATATCCAAACTGTTGGTTTAATACATGGTTGGAACGCCACTGAATAGAGGGTCATTTTGGCGTAAAGAACATACCAATCGAGTTCCAAACGAGGAAGTTATGAGCAAAATGGTGACGTCGCGCGAACTATGCCGAACAGAATTGCTGTTCTACTTTCCATGGCTTGTTGCACATTCAAATCTTGGAGTTTTTCTGAGTTCTTTATATGGATAGAAAGCCAAGGAAGATAGGATTGCGTGAGCGCAAGAATTACTCAATTCGGAACTCGGATTTTAAAGTTATATACGAAACGATGAGGAGGTGCAAGTCCATTCGACATGAAGAAACATCACTTCGACCTCAACACATGGATTCGACCAGCCATGCATGATGAAAGTTGAAAAGTAGTGCACACATGGGCTAAAAGTGAAGATAATACACCATTCACATGGATCACATGAAGCACATCCAACACACAATTGGATTCCTAAGGCAAAAAGACAAGAAAACAAAGCTGGAAATGGATGAAAGTGAGCTGCAAAGATCACAAACACATGATGGACAGCAACATGGGAGCTTCAAACAAAAAGAAGTGGGAGTATGGAGTAACATGGGCAGCCATTAAATGGAATGGAGGCATGTGATGTTGTGTCCCCTTCCACAACTATAAATAGGGGCTGCAATTTATCTCCAAGGCATCCTACAATTGAATTCCACACACAACACACCACCAACACACCACAAGGGGCTGCAAGTGCAGCAAGCTTGCTGCCCTTTGCAGGGGTAGCAAGGTTGCAACGTGAGAGCTGATGTAAAGGCAGCAAGCAGCTGCAAAATGCTAAGGAGAGGAGGAGAATTAAAGTGCGATTAAGAGAGCAATCCAACGGGAGATAAGGAGAAGAACGCAAGCCACGTGACACTAGGGTTTCGTATTCTTTTCTTTCATCTTTTCTTGTTGATTTTTGTTATGAATTGCTTAGCCATGAGTGTTGTGTTCATGAGCTAAATACTTTTATGATTCTAAGGTTTGAAGAATAATGTAGTTGATTTGGAAACCTAGATTAATATTTGAATTCATGCTATTGATATTCTTGTTTATTTGATTATATAAGACCTTGTTAATACGTGTGTAACGTCTTCATAATATGCCATTGACATTTCCCGTGATGCTTGGTATATTGTGTTAGCTTGAGTGCATGCATAATTAATATTGTCTACTTGCTAGGGATTATAGTAGTTTGCCCGTGAACACGATAATCCTAAGGACTAATACACAAGATGCTTGATTTTCTTAGTGGAACAATGCAATTAAGAATTCAAGTAGGAAGTGAATAAGTTTGAATATTAATTTTAGAGAATATATGTTAGTCGAGTTGGCCATTCAGAGGTTTGTTAAATTCGCCTTATTAGTATCTAGAAAGGAGGTTCAAAACTATTCACGCGTCATCTTGTGATGTATTTCCATAAAATAGCATGAATGAACAATAGGACGTCTAGGAGACCAAATAAATTGCACTATACCTGATACCTTAGAACTGTTATTTCTCTCTTGATTCAATCTTGAATACTTCTTCCCTGCTTTTATTTATTTCATTATTTTGTCATTTAAAATTCTTTAGTTATTATTTAATTCAAAAATCTTGGAAAATTGGTTACAACAATTCTAATTGAATAGTAATTTAATGAAAATAGATAATTGACTGTCCCGTGGGTTCAATATTTTAACTTGGGTACTTGCCATTACAATTGATATCCCTCCACTTGGGGATTTTAGTTGAGGTGCACAGAAAACGCCTATCAAGTTTTTGGCGCCGCTGCAGGGACAGTAAATTATTTATTTGTTTTTATTACTTATTTAATTAGAATATTTGCTTTGAGATTTAATTGTCTACTCCTTGAGCTTTCTTGAAGTTGCATGAACACCAGATCAAAAAAGGGAACTCAAAATCTTGAATTTGATCCGGAAGTTGAAACGTCTGCTAGAAAAAGGAGAGGAGCAGCAAAGAATCTTAACGCACCTCCTAAGGCTGTTAAGGCACCAGTTCAAAAGAAGACAATAGACAAACCGGAGCCTAGTGCGGTCGTAGAGGAGAAAGAAGAGCAAATAACAAATCCAGTTATCCTAGAAAGAACCATGGGAGACAGAACACATGAGGATGACATTGTCATCCGGGAGACGTTCAAATCCACCAATCTTGGAGGACCAGGTGTAGTTGGGGCCATTTAAGCGGATGAAGCAAACGATATAAGACCAGCCCTGATCAACATGGTGGAGAAAAATTCTTTTGCCGGAGGCATTTTCGATGAACCATACGGACATCTAAGGCGTTTCAACAGCTACATGGATACTGTTAAAGCCGCCGACAATACAAATGACAGATGGAAAATGAGGCTTTTCCAGTTTTCTCTAGCTGACAAGGCAAGGGAGTGGTACGATAAGTTGTCAGGAGATAGTTGCTAAACTGGACCGAGCTGCAACAACTGTTCGTTGATCGTTTTATGCCACCAGGAAAGATTCTTGCACTAAAGCAAAAAATCAATCAGTACAAACAAAGAAGAGATGAATCATTTGGAGAGGCCTGGGAAAGATTCACTGATGCGCTGAGACGATGTCCACAACATGGTTTCAAAAAGTCTCAGCTAATCAGTGTTTTCTACAATGGCCTCGATAATGAATCCAGAGTACTAGTTGATGCATCTGCTGGAGGAACGATTTTTGGCAAAACGTCAAATGTCATTGAGAAGTTGTTTGATGATATCTCTATGAACTCTAGAGATTGGCCATCTGAAAGAGTACGTGAAAATTACATACTTGGAAAAGTTGCAAGGGTGGAAGAGAAGTTCTCCAAAGCTGACAGAGATGATAAAGTTGCCTCTCAATTGGAGCAAATGAACAAACACCTGGTTACTCTTATATCGGGTAAAAATGGAGGAGGCAACCAAGGACCAGCAAGTGATGATGTGGTGATGAACATTCAAAAAGTTGAAGATGCAAATTGGGCTATGGGGCAAAGTCTCCAAGGTTCAAGAGCACCTCAAAATTGGCAGGGAAACAGATACCCCCAAGGAAATTTTAATCAAAGAAATAACCAAGGGGGAGGTCTAAATAATCAAGCAGGTCCTAGCAATCAAGGAGGATGGAAGAATCAACAGAGGCATGAGAACTTTGCTTATTCAAATCCGAATAATACAGTTCCATTTCCTCCTAATTTCGATCATGGAGCCAAGACTGAAGAAGAGAAGCCAAGTATTGATGATGTATTGGCAAAGTATATGCAGAAAAATGCTGACATCAACAAAATCAATAACTGCATAGTGCTAATAGATTCCAACATGGCGAAATAAAATGAGGAAATGAATAAGCAGTTGCAGAGTCTCACGTACTCTATGGGTCAAATTTCCACAACTGTAAATCAACTGCAGCAGCAGATTATGAAGGGAAAATTTCCTTCAGATACAGAGATCAACCCAAAAGAGTGTGTTAATGAAATCACTCTTAGGTCCGGAAAAACAATATGAAGGTCCAGAACTTATGCAAGACAAAACTAATGAGGAGCAAAGTCGCCCGTCCACCAATTTCGAAGCTATTCAAACCAATCCAGAATTGGAGGGTGACAAAGCCAAGCCAAGCAGTGTTCAAGTGGATTAAAAGCAACATCAAGATGCAGTTCAATCACAGCTAAAGTTAAGCTCACCTCTGGGGTTCCCTCCACGTCGAATCAATCTGATCAGGCCATTGCTGATAAAAAATGGCAAAGAGCAAAGAAATTGAGAGAGACAGAAGAGGAGTTTGAGAAAGACAATCTGGGACTTCCAAAAACAAAGGTACCACTTCCATTTCCTCAAAGACAATTGTCAAAAAGCTTGGATGAAAAATTTAAGAAATTTGCTAAAGTGATGAGGGATGTCCAAGTGACTATTCCCTTTTCAGAGGCCTTAGAGCAAATGTCATATTACGCAAGGTTTATTAAAGAACTCATCTCAAGAAAAAGAAAACTGAATAGTGTGGAAACAATTAACCTAACCGAGAGTTGTAGTTCCATCATACAAAGGAAGTTGCCTGAGAAGCTGAAGGATCCTGGTAGCTTCATCATCCCTTGCGAGATAGGAAAAGGTCCTACCAGGAGAGCGTTGTGTGACCTTGGAGCTAGTATCAACTTGATGCCCCTGTCAGTATTCAAAAAGCTTGATTTGGGAGAGCTGAGGCCTACATCAGTGGCTTTGCAGTTAGCAGACAGATCATTAACCTACCCCGAAGGGGTAATTGAAGATGTGCTGGTAAAAGTTTCTAACCTTGTTTTTCCTGTTGACTTTTTGGTTTTAGATATGGAGGAAGATATAGAAGGAGCACCTCTAATCTTGGGGCGTCCTTTTCTTACTACTGGAAGAGCCTTGATTGATGTATTCAAAGGTGAGTTGAGGTTAAGGGTGAACGATAAAGAAATCGTCTTCTCATTAAACAAGGCGATGCAGTAGCCCACAGAGAATCAGCATTGCAAGTTGATTGAAGTAGTAGAGGAGATTTTTGAGGAAGACTTGCCATTGATTCTGTCTAAGGATCCAGTGGAGACTTCCATTAGTGAATCTTTAACTCTACTTACCACTGATCTTGATAATATGTCTAATGAACTTGTTATTGATTTTCTTGAAACCTTACTTAATTTTGATGAGAACAGGTACAAGCAAGAGGACTTACCAGTGGAAGAAGCTATGTGGACAAATGAATACCTCCCTCTACGAGTTGAAAATGAAGATATAAAAGAGGAGAAGAAGACGGAGCTCAAACCACTTCCAGATCATTGATGTATGCATATTTGGGGAAAGATGAAACTTTTCCGGTAATTGTATCCTCTACCTTGTCTAAAGGTGAATTAGATAAATTGCATGTGGTGTTAAGAAAGCATAAGTCTGCCATAGGATGGACAATTAAAGACTTAAAAGGGATTAATCCTGCTTTTTGTATGCACAAGATTAGGTTAGAAGATGAAACTAAATGCTCTGTGCAACATCAGCGTAGGTTAAACCCTGCTATGCAGGAGGTAGTTAGGAAACAAGTCCTTTCATGGTTAGATGCAGGCATTATCTACCCTATTAGCGATAGTAATTATGTAAGTCCTTTACATGTAGTAGCTAAAAAGGGGAAAATGACTGTAATTTTATCTGATAAGGGTGAAGTGCTTGCTACTAGAGTACCAACGGGGTGGCGTGTATGTGCTGATTATAGGAAGTTAAATGAGAACACGCGCAAGGATCACTTTCCTCTACCCTTTATGGATCAAATGTTGGATAGGTTAGCAGGTTATGATTTTTACTGTTTCTTAGATGGATATTTTGGATACAATCAGATAATGATTGCACTTGGAGATCAGGAAAAGACAACATTTACCTGTCCCTATGGCACTTTTGCCTTTAGAAAGTTACCCTTTGGCTTATGTAATGCACCTGCGACTTTTCAAAGGTGTATGATGGCAATTTTTGAAGGTCTAATAGAAAGAGTCATGGAAGTGTTTATGGATGACTTTTCTGTATTTGGTTCAACATTTGACTCTTGTTTATCTAATCTGTGTTTGGTTTTGGAAAGATGTGAAGAAACTAACCTCGTCTTAAATTGGGAAAAATGTCATTTCATGGTTCGAGATGAGATAGTTTTAGGTCATCATGTTTCTATGGCAGGACTGCAGGTTGATCGTGCTAAGGTAGTGGCGATTAAGAAGCTTCCACCGCCCACTAATGAAAAAGGAGTTCGATCTTTCTTAGGGCACGGGGGATTCTATAAAAGATTCATCAAAGATTTTTCAAAATATTCAAAACCACTGTCTAGATTTCTTGAAAAAGATGTTAAATTTAATTTTGATGATACTTGTTTGCATGCTTTTCAGGTTCTCAAGGAAGCATTGATAACTGCTCCAATTCTTATTACTCCCGATTGGACGCAGCCCTTTGTGTTGAATGTGATGCCAGTGACACAGCTTTGGGAGTTGTTTTGGGGCAGATGAGAGAAAAGAAATTTCATGCCATCTATTACGCTAACAAGACGTTCAATTCTGCTCAGAAGAATTACACTATCACCGAGAAGGAATTCTTGGCAGTGGTGTATGCCTTGGATAAGTTTTGACCTTACTTGGTGGGCATGAAGACAGTTGTGTACACTGACCATTCGGCTATCAGATACTTAATGGACAAGAAAGATGCAAATCTGAGGATAATCAGATGGATCTTATTGATACAGGAATTCGACATGGAAATTCGGGATAAAAAGGTAGCGAAAATGTCCTAGCTGATCATCTGTCATGCCTGGAGACTAAAGAACATTGTGACAACACCGATGGGGTAATCAAGGAGTACTTTCCAGATGAAAAGATACTAATGATGGATATCAAACAGGTTTTCACTATCTCAAAAACATACCTTGATAAAAAGGAAATGGACACACCCTGGTATGCTGATTATGTGAACTACATTGCCACGGGGGTGAAGCCATATCAGCTGAGTAGACACCAAATGGCCAAGTTTCTACATGATGTACAAACTATATTATGGGAGGAGCCATGGGTCTACAAAATCTGTGCTGATTTCATTATCCGGAGGTGTGTTCCTGAGATAGAATGGGAAAGTGTTCTGGATTTTTGTCACTCTCAGCCAAATGGGGGTCACTTCGGCGCCTAGAAAACTGCTCAGAAAGTGCTTCAATCTGGCTTATATTGGCCAACCCTATTCAAAATCTGTCAAGAGTATGTTGATACATGTGATCGATGCCAGCGAATGGGAAACATTTCCAAAAGAGATGAAATGCCTTTGCAAACTAGCATCGTAGTAGAAATTTTTGATGTGTGGGGAATCAATTTTATGGGGCCATTTCCCCCATCTAATGGATTTCTCTACATCCTGCTTGCACTAGACTACGTGTCAAAATGGGTAGAAGCAATTCCAACAAAGACAAATGAAGCTAGAGTGGTACAAGAATTCGTAAAGAAGAACATTTTCAATAGATTTGGGGTACCAAAGGCACTCATCAGTGATGGAGGAAGCCATTTTGTGAATAAGATGTTGGAAAAATTGCTTCGAGAATATGGAGTGAAACATAGGGTTACTACACCCTATCATCCACAAGCAAATGGGCAAGCTGAGATGTCCAATCGTCAGATTAAGCAGGTGTTGGAGAAAACAGTAGGAAGGACAAGGAAAGATTGGTCCACAAAGCTTGAGGATGCTTTGTGGGGATTCAGGACTGCTTTTAAGACGGTTTTAGGAATGTCTCCATACCAAATAGTTTATGGAAAATCTTGCCATCTTTCGGTGGAGATTGAACATAAAGCTTTTTGGGCGATTAGGAGTTTAAACTTGAGCATGGAGGATGCAAAGGATTTTCGTCTTACTCAAATCAATGAGTTAGATGAATTCAGAGAAAGAGCATATGAGAATTCGAGGATCTTCAATGCAAGGATGAAAAGATGGCATGATGCGAGGATCAACTTCAAAGAATTCAACGTTGGTGATCAGGTACTTCTTTTCAATTCTCGTCTTAAACTTTTTGCAGGTAAGCTCAAATCCAAGTGGATTGGACCATATGTCATACATAGAGCCTGTGGAGGAGGAAGTTTTGAATTAAAGAATGAAAAAGGTGATGTCATAGTGGCAAATGGACAAAGGCTGAAACAATATAAGTCGCTGCTTGATAAGCAAGTACTCTCTCTTGAGTACTTAAGTTAGAGGTATCCATCGTGACTCAACGACGTTAAACATACCTCCCGTTTTATTTGCTTTATTGAGTCTGTGACAATGTAGGAATTTTATTAGGTGTTGCTCGACTGCAATGTATATACTTCTTTTCAAACTTATTCCCTAACTTTGTTTGATCTAAGTTTGGGGGTGGGGGATACGTATATACTTGTGTCTCGTAGCACCAAAGTAGAATTGTTTAATTGTGTGGTATGCTTGAATAATTAAGTTTTTGTGATTTTTCAGTATTTTGATTATATTGAGAGGTCAATTTTTTGTGATTATCCAGGTGTGAATCATTTGTTTGAGTTTATTTAGTGTTAATCCTAGTATCTGTGGTTCTCGAGCATGATTGTTGGATCTTGATCGAATTGACAATATGGAGATAAAAGTGAAAATCCAGTCAGAGATGTGTATTTGGATGTTGAAATGCTTGAAATTGTTGCATGTATTAGAATTGGTTCATAGACCCATGTAGGAGTGCTCATTATTCTATTATACCCATGTGAGATTTGAGCTTTAATAGATCATGAAATTATGCATGATTAATTTCTTTCTTGAGAGCATCGTTTACATGCATGTATTCTAGAACTTGACTTTTAATCTACTTAAGACTAGACGATTGATTAGATGATGGGAAATGAACTTAGGACATTTTGTTCTTTATTGAGTTACTAGCCAAATATTTATCCTACCTTGAAATTTTTATCCATAGTTTCCCGTTTGAGCCTTTAAGCCTTTTTCATTGGAAACATATGAAGATAGCCAATTTAATCTTTTAAAAGCCTTTTAAATACCTATCCTAGTAGAGAATAAAGGAAATAAATTGGTTTGTTGTGCTAAGGAAATTAGAAAGATAAATATTGGTTGATCATGTTTGGAAATGAAGGATGGTTAAAACTTGCAAAAAAGGGGTAGTGCCTGAAACTGGTACCATTGACATTGATGCTTGAAAATAAAGGGAGGATTGATATGGCAAAAAGAAATGAAAAGAGAAAAAGAGAGAATGATATTGATTTAATAAATATATGTGTTGAAGAAATATCTCTACTGTTGATTCTCTACTAGTGATCAAGTCACTCATACCATAATTACCTACCCTTGTCCAAAGATCCAACGTTACAACCCTTAACAAATCCTTTGTAATCCCATCGTTAAGCCTTTCAAGTTAGTGGAGAGTCTAGATAATTGTCAAGCTTATGGTAAAGCATGCATGTGAATTGATTTGAGTACATATATTTCACCCATGAGAGTGTATAGCTCACACTTGAGCAATGAGTGTAAACACTATCCGTGAGAGTGGATGATGAGCATATTCTAAAATGAGGAGTGACAAATTTGAAACACATGTTTCGATTGATAAAATATTAGCATTGAGTATATTATCTTGGTTTGAAATTATATGATCCCTTGTTTGCTGTATAATTTCAACTCTCATTTCTCTCTTGTCTTGGATTCGTTGTTCAGGGACGAACAACATGGTAGTTTGGGGGATTGATGAGAGTGAAAATTTAGTATCTAGAAAGGAGGTTCAAAACTATTCACGCGTCATCTTATGATGTATTTTCATAAAATAGCATGAATGAACAATAGGACGTCTAGGAAACCAAATTAATTGCACTATACCTGATACCTTAGAGCTGTTATTTCTCTCTTGATCAATCTTGAATAATTCTTGTTGCTATCATTTATTTGTTAATTTTTAATTTAAACTTTTAAATTTATTCAAACACTTTAAAAATTGGAAACAATAATTCTAGTTAAATAGTAATATTAATCGAATAAATAATAAAATGTCTCTGTGGGAACGATATTTATTTTAACTTGGGTACTTGCCACTATAATTGACATCCCTACACTTGGGGATGTCAATTGTAGGGATGTCAATTGTAGTGGCAAGTACCCAAGTTAAAATAAATATCGTTCCCACAGAGACAGTTTATTATTTATTCGATTAATATTACTATTTAACTAGAATTATTGTTTCCAATTTTTAAAGTGTTTGAATAAATTTAAAAGTTTAAATTATAAATTAACAAATAAATGATAGCAACAAGAATTATTCAAGATTGATCAAGAGAAAAATAATAGCTCTAAGGTTTCAGGTGTAATGCAATTGATTTGGCTATCTAGACGTTTTATTTTTCATTCATGCTATTACAATGGAAATACATCACAAAATGACGCGTGAATAGTTTTGAACATCTTTTCTAGATACTAATAAGGCAAACTTAACAGACCTCCGGATGGCCAGTTCGACTAACATATATTCTCTGAAAATACGATTCAAAACTTATTCACTTCCTACTTGAATTTTTAATTGCATTGTTCCACTAAGAAAATCAAGTATCCAATTTATTAGCTCTTAGAATTATCGTGTTCATGGGCAAACTACTCTAATTCATAGCAAAGAGATATTATTAATATCGCATGCACTCAAGCTAACATAATATACTAAGCATTACGGGCAACATCAATAGCATATTATGAAGACGTTACACACATATTAACAAAGTCTTATTGAATCGAATAAACTAGAATTTTCATAGCATGAATGCAAAATAGTTATCTAAGTTTCCAAACCAACTACATCAACCTTACACCTTAGAACTGTAAATGAATTTAGCTCATGATATTGAACACAACATCCATGGCTAAGCAATGCATAACAATAAATACAAGAAAAGAGTAAAGAAAAGAATACAAGAACCTAGTGTCACGTTGTTCTCGTTCCTCCCATTATCTCTGATCGTGTTGCTCCTTTGATCACACTTGAATTCCCCTTGCAGCTGGCTGCTCTTGCCTGCAGCTTCTTGCACACACTCCACCTCACGTTTTTCTCTCAATTTGTGACTAGTGTTGTGTGTGGAATTCAATTGTAGGATGATGTGAATTGTTGTGGGATGTTTGAATTGTATTGATGCAGCCCCTATTTATAGTTGTGGAAGGGGAACAATATCACATGCATCCATTCCTCTTTAATTGCAGCCCATGTTGCTCCATGCTTCCACTTCACTTTGTTCTTGCTGCCCATGTTGCTCCACCTCACTTTGCTTGTTGCTTTTGCAGCTCATTCAAGCTTTCTTCCTTGTCTTCTTTGTTTTGAAGAATCTATGGCATGTTAGATGCTTCATGTGTCCCATGTGGAGTGTATTTTCTTCACTTTTCCCATGTGTGCACTACTTTACAACTTGCATCATGTTTTGAGGTCGAAGTGATGTTTTTTTTTCAGGTCGAATGGACTTGCACCTCCTCATCGTTTCGTGTATAACTTCCACTTCCGAGTTCCAAATTGAATAATTCTTGCACTCACGCGATCCTCTCTTCCTTGGATTTTAATCCATATAAAGATCTTTCATAAACACCAAGAGTTGAATGTGCAATAAGCTACGGAAAGTAGCCATCAGTTCTGTTTGGCTTTCCTCGCGCGTCGTCAACATTTTGCTCATAACTTCTTCGTTTGGAACTCGATTAGGGTGTTCTTTGCGCCAAAATGACCCTCTCTTCAGTAGCTTTCCAACCATATATCACACTAGTAGTTTGGATCTACACAACAACACAGAAAAATTACAAAATTTGGACGTGCATTTTTCAGCATCCTTGCACAAATTGCACCTTTTCTCCAACATTGCACATTTTGGTCCTTTTTCGACCTAAAACACAATAAAACACCTCAAGTGCACCTTATTCTCATAAATAATGAATATAATATATTTATGCTAATATATGACAACAATTCCGATCAAGAAGGTGTTAAATTCCGATCATAAGTTTTTGGCGCCGCTGCCGGGGATGGCTTAATTATTTATTTTTCTTTTATTGCTATTTAGTTAGGATTTTTTTTTATTTTAAATATATTCTGACTTTGAATTATTTTTGAGGTGAATGAGATGGACGAAATATTGAAACGCTATGGAAATCATAATGTTATGAAACCTTCTCCATATTACATGGATGAGAGGTACTATGGTTATGGTTTTCCAGCTAATCAAGTTCCATCTCAACTTTACAATCAAGTCAGATATGAAGATGAATGGTCGTATGCTTACAATGAAAATTCATATCAACCTTATCAAGAGAACACTTGTTCTGGATCGACCGGAGATTCCCAAGGATTACAAGACGCGTTTGATACTTCCATCAAGATGCATGAAGAAAACATGGAAAGATTGGAAGCTCTAGAAAGAAAGATGAAAGTTACATCGCAGGAGTTTCATGAAAGAACGAGAGAGATAAACAATCTTCTTACAAACATCTCTTCAAGTTTAAATGCTCAACTTCAACGAGAGGAAAGAATGGATGAAGAAGAGTTGGAGGAAGATATTATTTTTCCGTTGTGCCCTGAAATGCAGTTTGAAGGTTCTTTGCTGTTGTTTGAGGAAGAAGAAGTCGAAGAAGAGTCCACTCTATTAAGTCAAGTTGCTCCACTCGAATTAAGCAATCAGCTGGAGACAATTTTTGAGGCAACAAAAGAGATTGATGACGAATTTGAGGATGTTGAAGAAGAAAAGAAAGAAGATAAGCAAAGTGAAGAAACAACCGAAGAGGACTTAAAGAATGAAATGAGCATTTCTAAATCTTTAAACTCTTTAAGTTGCATTGACATTAATGATATTGTTTCTGTTGATTTTGTTTCACCTTATGATTCCTCACATATTCTTAGGTATAGAAAGGAGTTAGAAGAGAAGTTGGGAATTTTCGTCGGAAGAAGGAATAAGTGGTGGAGTAGAATGAAGAGGTTGATAAAATTTTATCTTAACATGGTTGGAAAGGTCAAGATAAATTTTAAGAATGCCAATGAGGCCATCCCTTGCCATAAGTATTGGATTGATGAAGAAGCACAACGATTAGAATACGATGGCAAGGATGAAAGATATCCATGGCCATTCCGATGAGCTTGAGGTATTCCGTTGTGACTCTCCAACGTTAAACATGAGCGCCTGTTGGGGGCCAACCCTCCCGTTTTAATTGCTTTATTGAGTCTGTGTCAATGTAGAAATTTTATTAGGTGTTGCTTGACTATGGTATACACTTCTTTACAAGCTTATGCTCTCACTTCGTTTGATCTAAGTTTGGGGGGGATACGTGTATATCTGCGTCTTGCTACACCAAAGTAAAGTTGATTCATTGTATTGTGTGTTTGGATGATTAATTTTTTTGAGATTTTTCGATATTTTTGATTCATTTGATTATATTGAGAGGTCAATTTTTTTTGTGATTGTCCAGGTGTGTGTCGTTTATTTATTTTTGTTGTGTGTTTTTTCTAGTTTAGTGTGGTTATTTTTGGGTTCTTGAGTATGATTGTTGGATCTTTCTTAAGCACTTGATTGAATTTAATTGATAAAGTGATGGATTGTGTCTATGGTGGTGATCCATGTGAGCTTATATTATTTAAATTGTCTTTGAAATTCATATACTCTTGAAATTAATGAAGGAAATGTACTTAAGTTATATTGTGATATGAAGTTCTATGTACTTGTGAGATATTGCTTACCATGGAAAGTGCTCTGTTACGTGTTGAAAACGCATGTGAGATTTTGAGCCTTATTCATGTTATATAAACACATGATATTTCTTTCTGGTGAGTATCGTTCTTGTGTGTGTATTCCAAAACTTGCCTCTTGTCTTACTTAAAACTACATGTTGTGATAGATAATGGGAGATGATTTTAGGCCATCCTTGAATTATGAGTCACTTAACCAAATAATTTCCTACCATATGATTGTTCATCCGTAGTTAGCCCTATTGAGCTTAAAAATCTCATTCTTTGGCAGCCTATGAGAAATAAACACTTTGAGCTTCTGAAATTTTTTTTTGAGCCTTGATTGTCCTTCTAGAAGAGAATTAATGGCTTTTCAAAGTGTGTTAATGGAGTATGATAACAGATTCGGAAGGAATGAATTTGTGTTTACATAGTGATTTAGCTTGAAAATGCATATAAGGAAAATCATGGAGTAGTGCTTAAATCTAGTACTTCATGGAATCAAACACCCTAGGGTAGTGCTTAAATCTAGTACCCTATGGAGGATGCGCGAGGTAGTGCCCAAAATTGGTACCTCGAAAGAAGAAAGAAAAATAGTTGTGCTTGAAGGTGGAGAAGGAATGAAAATCGTCTGCATTGAAAAGAAAAAGAGGATGAAAGTTGAAGTGATCAATCAGCCTTAGTTCTCCCCTATTTGAGTCACATTGTCCATATATTTCCTTTCTTAACCAAAGAGCCAACATTACATCCAAAAGAAAAGTCCTTTTTGATCCCATTATCGAACCATACTTTTATTGGTAAAAAGTTTGAGACTTTTGGCATGCTTTTGGTTACGCATGCACTTGAATTGAATTTGAGCGTAAACACCTTAACCCATAAGTGTACATCTTTTACACTTGAATGTGAGTGATATACTTCCCGTGAGAATATGTTAATAGAGCATTTGAATTGGTGGTGATTTTCTTAACTTGTATGCTATGAATTGATTATCACACGTAATAAGAGTTGCATGTCCTAAGTTGAAGACAATTGTATTTTGAATGAGGTATTGGTCATGGTCCTTGTTTCCCAGCTAATTTTCTTACTCTCTCGATCCTTATTTTTTTATTTTGTTGACTCGGGATGAGCAACGGGTAAGTTTGGGGGTTGATGAGAGTGAAAATTAGCGTGTTTTAGTGTCCAATTTAACACCTTCTTGATCGGAATTATTGTCATATATTAGCATAAATATATTATATTCATTATTTATGAGAATAAGGTGCACTTGAGGTGTTTTATTGTGTTTTAGGTGGAAAAAGGACTAAAAAGCGCAATGTTGGAGAAAAGGTGCAATTTGTGCAAGGATGATGAAAAACACACGTCCAAATTTCATAATTTTTCTGTGTTGTTGTGGAGATCCAAACTGTTAGTATAATACATGGTTGGAATGCCACTGAATAGAGGGTCGTTTTGGCATAAAGAACATACCAATCGAGTTCTAAACGAGGAAGTTATGAGCAAAATGGTGACGTCGCGCGAACTATGCCGAACAGAATTGCTGTTCTACTTTCCATGGCTTCTTGCACATTCAAATCTTAGAGTTTTTCTGAGTTCTTTATATGGATAGAAAGACAAGGAAGATAGGATCGCTTGAGCGTAAGAATTACTCAATTCGGAACTCGGATGTGAAAGTTATACACGAAACGATGAGGAGGTGCAAGTCCATTCGACCTGAAGAAACATCACTTCGACCTCGACACATGGATTCGACCAGCCATGCATGATGAAAGTTGTAAAGTAGTGCACACATGGGCTAAAAGTGAAGATAATACACCATTCACATGGATCACATGAAGCATCCAACACACAATTGGATTCCTAAGGCAAAAAGACAAGAAAACAAAGCTGGAAATGGATGAAAGTGAGCTGCAAAGATCACAAACACATGATGGACAGCAACATGGGAGCTTCAAACAAAAAGAAGTGGGAGTATGGAGTAACATGGGCAGCCATTAAGTGGAATGGAGGCATGTGATGTTGTGTCCCCTTCCACATCTATAAATAGGGGCTGCAATTTATCTCCAAGGCATCCTACAATTGAATTCCACACACAACACACCACCACAAGGGGCTGCAAGTGCAGCAAGCTTGCTGCCCTTTGCAAGGGTAGCAAGCTTGCAACGTGAGAGCTGATGTAAAGGCAGCAAGCAGCAGCAAAACGCCAAGGAGAGGAGGAAAATTAAAGTGCGATTAAGAGAGCAATCCAACGGGAGATAAGGAGAAGAACGCAAGCCACGTGACACTAGGGTTTCGTATTCTTTTCTTTCATCTTTTCTTGTTGATTTTTGTTATGAATTGCTTAGCCATGAGTGTTGTGTTCATGAGCTAAATACTTTTATGGTTCTAAGGTTTGAAGGATAATGTAGTTGATTTAGAAACCTAAATTAATATTTGAATTCATGCTATTGATATTCTTGTTTATTTGATTATATAAGACCTTGTTAATACGTGTGTAACGTCTTCATAATATGCCATTGACATTGTCCGTGATGCTTGGTATATTGTGTTAGCTTGAGTGCATGCATAATTAATATTGTCTACTTCCTAGGGATTATAGTAGTTTGCCCGTGAACACGATAATCCTAAGGACTAATACACAAGATGTTTGATTTTCTTAGTGGAACAATGCAATTAAGAATTCAAGTAGGAAGTGAATAAGTTTGAATATTAATTTCAGAGAATATATGTTAGTCGAGTTTGCCATTCAGAGGTTTGTTAAATTCGCCTTATTAGTATCTAGAAAAAGGAGGTTCAAAACTATTCACGCGTCATCTTGTGATGTATTTCCATAAAATAGCATGAATGAACAATAGGACGTCTAGGAGACCAAATAAATTGCACTATACCTGATACCTTAGAACTGTTATTTCTCTCTTGATTCAATCTTGAATACTTCTTCCCTGCTTTTATTTATTTCATTATTTTGTCATTTAAAATTCTTTAGTTATTATTTAATTCAAAAATCTTGGAAAATTGGTTACAACAATTCTAATTGAATAGTAATTTAATGAAAATAGATAATTGACTGTCCCGTGGGTTTGATATTTTAACTTGGGTACTTGCCATTGCAATTGACATCCCTCCACTTGGGGATTTTAGTTGAGGTGCGCAGAAAACGCCTATCAATACCATCCTCAGACGAGTGGTCAGGCAGAAGTATCCAACCGTGAGATAAAGAGAATTTTAGAGAAGACGGTTAATCCGTCTAAGAAAGATTGGAGCTCACGTTTGGAAGATGCATTATGGGCCTATCGAACGGCCTATAAGACGTCGATTGGCATGTCTCCTTATCGAATTGTCTATGGAAAACCATGCCACCTACCTGTGGAGCTTGAGCACAAAGCATGGTGGGCAATCCAAAAATGCAACATGGACTATGACAAGGCCGGAGAGCAAAGGAAATTCCAACTGCAAGAGTTGGAGGAACTGAGGAACGAAGCTTATGAAAACTCAGTCATCTATAAGGCAAAAACAAAGGCATTTCATGATGCAAAAATATCAAGAAAAAATTTCAGCGTTGGACAAAAATTTTTACTTTATCATTCAAAGCTTAAATTATTTCCTGGTAAGCTGTGTTCTCGTTTGATTGGTCCGTTTATTGTGACTAATGTTTTTCCTCACGGTGCAGTTGAAATAAGAAGTGCAAACTCGAAAAAGAGTTTTAAAGTTAATGGGCACCAACTTAAGGAGTATCATGAAGGATTCCAGAAGGTTGAGGTGGACCGAATGGAGTTGGATGATATGATCTATAGTTAATGACAATCCACCTTACCTAAGTCGAGCCAACGACAATAAAAAAAGGTGTTGATTGGGAGGCAACCCAATTTTATCGTTTTGTTTTATTTTCAATAAATTGTTTGATTGTTCTTTCTTTATTTTTTATTTTATTTTGCAGCCGTGATACTTGTTGCTTGGGTTGATCGTGGTTAAAGCTCTTTCCAAAACAGAATCAGGTGTACTCTACCCAATTACATGTTTAGTCTTTCTTATACTGTGTTTTGCTTGGGGACAAGCAAACGTTTAGGTGTGGGGATAATTAGAGGTATTTTATATGATAATTGGGGTAGAGAAGTGATGTGTTGTATTCTCATATCTTACTCTTGTTGTCCTCTTAATTTTTATGTTGATGTGGAGTTGGAAATTGAGAGTTAAAAAATCTTTTGAGGTGATGAGGGTGATGCATGATTGAGGGGGTAACAGTGATGGTGAGGAGCTTTTGAAACTTGATAATCTTTTCAAGATTTTTGTGATTATAGTGGCTCAAATTTTTTTTTCGAATTTCATGGCAAATTTTACCCAATTTTTGGTGAGCTTTTGAGCCTTTACGAGCTACCAACTATAAGCTCAATTAAAATTTCTTTCTTGAATGCATTAAATTTGAATTGCTCAGTCTAGAACTTGCTCTTTTAATGCTTGTCAAGATCTTATGATTGGTTGTGTGTGATAAAATGAGAAGGGCACTTAGGTTTAACCCTCTTGACTTATATTGTCCCACCTGATTATGAAAAACTTTAGGGAAGCCACGTTGAGCCTAAACCTTTTCTTTGAATTATAAGCACATATATGAACCATGAAATCCCATTTCTTTCTTTAACTCTTACGTTTGAACCCTACATTACTTTGCAATATGTGAATCTTGTTGAAATATCGTGTTGCTGGATCAAGGAAGAAGGGGATTTGAATATGGAGAAATGAGCTGTTGAAACTATTCTGAATTGATCAATATCTTAAGAATAGTGACATTTACAAAATGTAACACTTAAAATTTCAAAGTCTTGAAAAGGAGTAGGTATGGGGATATTTATCAAGTGCAAAGAAGAAATCTATCAAGAAAAGGAAAATGTGGGAATTATGAAGTTTTGATTATAGAAGATCACATGTTGTAAAGTGGTGTCTTTAGCCATTCTTAACTTTCTTTTTACCTTACCTTGTCCTAAAGCCCCGTTACAACCCATTCAAAGACCCTTTGATTATTGCACATATCCATCTAGAAATGGGTGGAGATTTGATTTGGGAGCAAGCATATGGTAATGACTATTCTTTTCAATTTTTGAGTGATCTTGCTACCTACATCAAACATTTGAGTTAATGAGTGAACCTTTGTGAGGCCATGAATTTTGAAAAATTTGATGCTATTAAAAATTGCGAACTTTGAGCAAAGAGTCATTTAGCTCCAAATGATCATTGGTTACTTATCTCTTAAGGTGTATGACTTTCATTTACCTTGTTAGATATAACTTAATTTTCTCTTCTCTGACATCTTTGATTTTAGTTTGCTTGAGGACAAGCAAAGTTTAGGTGTGGGGATATTTGATAAGTCATATTTTAGCACAATTATTTGGTTGAAATTCATGTTTATTTGATTCGATTATGAGCTAATTAGGTGCTTATATGACTTATCTTATCTTTAGAAAACAAGAGCTTTGATCAATTAAATTGGTGTGAAAACAGGCTATTTTTGTGGGAGAGATTCGTTGTTTAAAAACACATTTTGGAAGTCGAACCAGGTGGAAAAAGGATAAAGAAATTGCAAGATTGGAGAAAAGGTGCAAATTGTGCAAGGATGATAAAAAATGCATATCCAATTTCATAAATATGCTGTGTTAAATATGGTGATCAAAACTGATGGTGTGCTACATGGTTGGAAAGCACTGAAGAGAGGATCGTTTTGGCGCAAAGAACACCCTAATCGAGTTCCAAACGAAGAAGTTATGAGCAAAATGGTGACGACGCGCGAGGAAAACCGAACAGAACTGATGGCTACTTTCCGTAGCATATTGCACATTCAACTCTTGGTGTTTATGAAAATATTTATATGGATTGAAAGCCAAGGGATAGAGGATCGCGTGAGCACAAGAATTATTGAATTTGGAACTCGGATGTGGAAGTTATACACGAAACAATGAAGAGGTGCAAGTAGCTTCGACCTAAAGAACATCACTTCGACTTGCAATTCGACCTTGGGGCCTTCAATTTGACCTAATGTACAAAATACGTGGAAAACATGAGCACATGAGCACATGGAGCACATGAAGCACAAAACACACCCATAAATGGCAAAGGTATAAAGGACAAAGATGGACAACACAAATGGATGCCAAAAGCAAAGAAGACAAGGAAGGAAAGTTGGAAATGAGCTGCAAAGATGATGGACAACAAGAATAAAGGAGAAATGGATGCATGTGAAGCTTCAATAATTGCACAAACAAGGAGAAGTGGAAGCATGGAGTAACATGGGCAGCCATGGAGGCATGTGATGTTGTTCCCCTTCCACAACTATAAATAGGGGCTGCAAGGCATTCCAATGAGCATTCAATCCACACCACAACACACCACAAGACACACAACACACAAGTTTCTTCTAGTGGGAAAACCAGCCCACAAATCTGATCTCCATCTTTTGGATGATCAAGAGGAGAGGGAGCAGCGAAGCATTGGAGGAATTGGCGTGAAGATCATCGCCAATAATCTACGGTTTTGCTATTTTAATTTTATTTTCGTTATGAACATGTGTGGCTAGTTTCTTTTATCTAGTTTAGGATTTTGTGAACCTCCCGTTGATAGTTTTATGAATTATTAAGAGTTTTATATTGAATCTTTTGTGCAAGTTTATTCTATTACATGCTTTGATGTTCTTAATGGTTGTTTGATAATTAATTTAGCTTGATCACCTATTTGATTATTTTACAACCGAATGTTATTCTATGAACTACAATCCGTAATTGTTGTGGAAATTGGATTAAGTAACAAATAAAGGTTGTTCCCTCTAGGTGTAATAGGATCTAGGTTGTATGATTCCTAGCTGGTTTTCATAGCCTAGTAATTCTATGTTTAGAGTTTTCATGCATCTATGAGTTAGAATCCATAGGGTCACTCGTAGATAGTTCAATTTAGTGGTCGTACCTTAGTTGATGAACATAAGAACATTCAGGTTGATTGGTCGTACAGTCAATCTAGGGATTTGAGTTTGTACATTAGACTAAATGTTTAATTTCGGTAATTAATTAAATTATTAAACGGGAGGGGATCAATATCCTAAACTAGACTTTTTCCCTTTGGTTAATTTTTATATAAGCTTCTATCTATTTTTGTCATTTTAAATTCTGAATTAATTTATTACTTTTATTATTTTCATATTTTCATCACAACAAAACCCCCCTCATTTATTTTATTACTTACAACACTTTAATTTAATTAAAATTTATTTTACTCTCTTGGGAAACGACCCTACTTACCATTATACTAAGTATTTTAGTAAGTCGGAAATTAAAAATATTTTAAGAGCACGACGACGGCTCATCATATATATATATATATATATATAGAATATAAATACTAACACTTGGAATATTTCATTTACAAGTTGACGGTGCTCTCTCTTGTTCCGACACTCCCACGCGAATCGTTCATCTCCTGCCTCTGACTACCGATTCCCGTTTTTGGTAAAATACAGCAGGTAGCAAGAATGACCCTTCCTTCCTTCTTCGGTCGAGCAACGGCATAGTCGGAGGAGGTTGTTCGCTGGTTGAACTACAAAATTGATGCACAGTCTAATGAAATTGCCTTAAGAGCGGAACCCTTCACATTGGATCAGCAGCATCTTCGATTCTCAAAAAACCTCTTCAATTCCCGCAGCACCGCAGCAACGAGCTTCAACATCATCTCAAGTAATAGAATTTCAGTTTCGTTTTACTGTTACCCATGTCGCAATTGAATTAGTCTATTGCCTAACCCTAATTCCTTGTTGTGAACTCTTGAAATATAACTTTACTTAACATTTGTCAAAAGAGAATAGGCATCAGTATGATATATTTGTGTACTAGTCTCGTCCATTCTATAGGAATTATATTTTTACATCAAAGAGTGTATTTGTATAGATCTGTGTTATTTGTGTTAGTCATTGAGTAGTGGGTACATCCTTCTTGATGCAGGCCTCATGTGTAGATTGCTACCACAATTATTTTTTGTCACGGTGTCACCATTTCTTCCTTCGACAATCTCATGCAAGAAATGATAGGAGGGCAAGTTTATTTAATTCCCCAACAATTATTTTCTGAAGTAGATATCATGTAATGTTAAATGACTATTACATAGCAGCATGCTTTGAAGAATATCATCTTGTTGTTTGAATCTTCAGAGTTGAAGTCTGACATTCTAAAATTATGTTCTTTTTCTATGTTTTGGGTAATAATGTTCAGTCAAATCGTTTTAGTAAACATAGTAGTTTATAGTGGACTGTTTATTGCATATTGTCCTCCGTATAAGTTTGTTGTTGTCTCTCTGCAGATCATATTATTTTAAAATATTTAACTGTAATTACAGAAAATTATTCACAATAGTGTCTTTTAATCAGGAATTGTTTGTGCATTCCATTATCTTGCAGACCATGACACTGGTTATGATGTGCCAATGATTGTGCTCTTATAATCAGACATTTATCACTAGAATAATTAACCAAAATTTTATTTTAATAAATTCTTTAGTCTCAATTGATGTTTATAAGAATTGAGTTGAAGTCAAGTCTTTCTACTTAAATAGTTACATGGAATCGACACCATAGATTCATAGGGGTGCTTTGTTGTCCAAAATAACATTACTCATGTTTGAAAGATATATGCGATCATATTGTGTCTTTCTTCATGATTTGACTTGCATGTGATTGTTCTCTCTGTTTTTTGGGTGGTCATCAGAAGGATTGTAGTAGAATTGTGTCCAGTGATTTAGTATTTCTATTTGTTCATCATTTTTGCAAGGGCATTTGTGCTAATAGTTTTTTTGTTTACTTTATAATATTACAGTAGCATTTTTTTAAGTGGAACTAAGGAATAAACTGGATTAATAAATGAAGAAAATCTACCACAGCCGATGGGGAAAATGACTCTTGAGTAATTGGTAAAAACAGGGGTTATGCTGATAATACGTTTATTATTTGTTTTTTTAAACTCAACTATTTTTTGCTGATTTTTTGTTGCCAAGGTAAAGATGTGGATTCTGATGTAGTCGAATATATTCTTTGCAAAGTATGTATGTATATATGTGTCTATCTGGTAAGGTTGTAGAACCTTCTTGCCCTCTAAAGGATGTCATTCTCGTCTCGTATGATATTATTCATAAAAATTATCCTGCAGCCTTGCAAAGAAACAAGAAAGAGGTTTTGTACTTTATTTTTTTATCCTGTTGAGTTGATTTTACTTGACCTTAATTTTCCTGGATGTAGTAATATGTATTTTTCTAATAGTTATTGTGTTAATTAATTTGGTCATCCTGTGCTATGATGATCTGCAATAATCTCAAGCAGTTTTGGTTCACCCAACCTCCATCTAAGGTTATCCATTTGAGGAATCTACCATGGGAATGAAGAGCTGATTAAACTGGGAACCCATTTAGGATAGTTTTTAACACTAAATGTAATTTGTGGCCAATTGGATGCACATTTTTATTGAATTTGTAAGTATAAAATGTTTCTTGATTTTATATTGTTGATTAGATATTTTTTTGAATTTCAAATTAAACTTATTTTCCTTAATTTTTTTTTGAGTATCAGGTAGAACTAAATTAGGTTTTTGCCAAAGCATCACTATCTTAACTGGCTCAAGTACAAGGGAGAACCATCTACCAATAGAATTCCAACAGGCAAGAGATGGCGAACAATAAAACTACTGCAAATATTGCTGGAAAGGTACTCTTCGTAACAACTAAGGTAATATTTAACTTCGTAAGCAATTGGGCAAGTTATAATGTGTACAAGTAATCAAAGTACAAGTTATCAAGTTTTTTTAATGCTTAATTTATAGAAATACAAGGAATAGGGTACAAATTTAACTAACATAGAGATGTATGTTGTTGGGATAATAAGAAACTAATTGTTATATGTTTGCTGTTAGTCAAAAATATTTATAAGATCTTTGAGCTAAGAATTCTATGACTAAAACAATTTCTGGTATGCTAGAACAACCCTATTGAAGAATTCTGTTGTGGTCTTCCATTCCAAGAAATTAAATATGATGTAAATTCATGATTAGAAATTTGTGGGGTTTACTTAATTAATAAGATACCAAAAGTGCATGATTGAGAAAGTAACCCCTTTGTCTGTTATATATGGATTCCTTGCTAGAATTTAATTGTTTGTTCTGTTGTGCTTGGGTACTCTATTGCTCTTGTGCTGGTTGCTTGTTGTTTTCTTGTGCGTGCTTTACTAGAAGTTGGGTAGATTGGATATTTTTTTGGTTTTGTAAAGTTTAGTTCTTTTCAGCTTTGGATTTCATTTTGTGCTTTACGCTTTTGTACTAGAACATTCATTTCTTATGCTGGAATTTTGAAGTTTTATGTTTTGCTATGGACTAGCTGGAAGGTTGGACTTATTGAGCCAGTTTCAGACTCCTACCTTTTTTTTATAGTGTTCACAACTTTACTGTGTTTGGAGGGCAAGTAATGATGCATCCTTGTGTCGACTAACGATGTTGTGGTTGACAGCTGACTCTGAAATTACACAACAGACTGCGTAGATTCTCATATACAACTTGTTGCTGGTTTCCACTATTGTTTGATATACTACGGAGTGTAGGTTTTTAAATTTCTCATTCAACTAATTTTAGTTGCTTGTTTCTAGACTAGACATTGCATGGTTCTCATTAGGGGGGTGACTTTTATAAATCTTGTATTTTTATACTTTGATGTATACTTTGTATAATTAAACTCCAAAATGTATTTGAAATTAGTGAATAAATGTAATTTAATATTGAAAATAAATGAATTGGTATTATATATATATATATATAAATAAATAATGAGAACTCATTCATCACCAAAATATTAGTCTGATTAGCATATGAATGTGATAAAATATTTCGTCATCATATGATTAATCTATGATATGACACTATAATTTTTCATTATATATTATTATCAGTAACAAAAAATTATCGTTATTATAATTTTTTGAATGACAAGATTTTATATCGTCACTAATAATATATATATTTACAAGAAAGATAAGTTGTCACTATTTTTATACATTTTAACGACAATAAATATTTTGTCCTAATATCTTACTACTCTTTAGTGATAAATTATGTCGTCATTATATAAGGCTTTCATTTTGTTATTGTTTTTTAAACTTTTCACGACGAAATATGTTAAAGATGATAATAAAGTTGTTGTCACTATTTTCACATATTCTAATGACAATAAATATTTTGTCTTAATGTCTTTCTCTTTAGTGATAAATTATGTCGTCATTATATAAAGCTTTCACTTTGTCATTTTGTTTAAACTTTTCACGACGAAATATGTTAGAGATGACAATAAAGATGGTTTAAATGTGACGGTAAAAGTGTCATATATAATATATGAGATTGATACTATAGAGAAAATCGTCGAAATAATTCGACTTTTTAGTTACAATAAAACGTAATCGTCATGTTAAATACAACTTTTAGTAATGAAATAATACATTTCATGAGGAAAATGAGATGAAAATTGTGACAGTTTATTCATCACTTTAGATTAAAACATAGGTGACATAATGTATTTTTGTCATAAAAGAATAACATTCCGTGATGAATTTAAATATCGTCGCATATACTTAATACGACACACATACTGTGACGATCTTTGTGACGCTCAAATTTCGTTATTAAAAATTTGATATGACAAAAAAATCAATTTTAATGACAAATTTAATCGTCGCCATTTGGCAAATTTTTTGTAGTGGTGGCTATAAGGGTACATCGTACCCTTAGTCGGTGGGGCAATCGGTGAATTGATCGGTAGGGCGATCAGTGGGTCACCGATCAACCCGTTGGGATCCCGCGTTGGGGCCTTACGTCGGGTTAATAGACCCAGAGGGATAGAAGTTGATTCGGGAAGGTGGCTCTAAGGGTGCATCGTACCCTTAGTCGGTGGGGCAATCGGTAAATTGATCGGTAGGGCGATCGGTGGGTCACTGATCAACCCGTTGAGATCCCCCAAGTATAAGATCCCGTGTTGGGGCCTTACACCGGGTTAATAGACCCAGAGGGATGGGATTTTTTGTCTCGATAGGGTGGCTCTTGGGGTGCAACGTACCGTTAGTCGGTGGGGCGATAAGTGAATTATTCGGTAGGGCGATCGGTGGGTCACCCATCAACCCGTTAGGATCCCAGGGGTGGGATCTCGCATTGGGGCCTTACACCGAGTTAATAAACCTAGAGGGATAGGAGTTTTTGTCTCGGTAGGGTGGCTCTAGGGGTGCAACGTACCCTTAGTGGGTGGGGCGATCGGTGAATTGATCGGTAGGGCGATCGGTGGGTCACTGATCAATCCATTAGGATCCCCGAGGGTGGGATCCCATGTTAGGGCTTTAAGCCAGGTTAATAGACCGGGAGGGATGGGAGTTGATTCGGGAAGGTGGCTCTAAGGGTGCATCGTACCCTAAGTCGGTAGAGCAATCGGTGAATTGATCGGTAGGGTGATCGGTGGGTCACTGATCAACCCATTGGGATCCCCCCGTGGTGAAATCCTGCATTAGGGCCTTACACCAGGTTAATAGACTCAGAGGGATTAGAGTTTTTGTCTCGGTAGGATGGCTCTAGGGGTGCATCGTACCCTTAGTCGGTTTGGCAATCAGTGAATTGATCGGTAGGGCGATTGGCGAATTGATCAGTAGGACGATCGGCGGATCACCGATCAACCCATTGGGATCCCCTGGGGATGGGATCCGGTGTTAGGGCCTTATGCCGGGTTAATTGACTCGTAGGAATGTGAGTTTTTGTCTCGGTATAGTGGCTATAGAGGTGCATCATACCATTAGTCGATGGGGAGATCAGTGAATTGATCGGTAGGGCGATCGTTGGGTCATCGATCAACTCTTTGGGATCACCAGGGGGTGGAATCCCATGTTGGGGCCTTACGCCGGGTTAACAGACCCAGAGGGATAGGTGTTTTGTCTATGTAGGGTGGCTCTAGGGGGTGCATCGTACCCTTAATCGGTGGGGCGATCGATGAATTGATCGGTAGGGCGATCCAACCCGTTGGGATCCCCCAAGGGTGGGATCCCATATTGGGGCTTTACGCCAGGTTAATAGATCTGGATGGGTGGGATTTTATTCAGAAAGTTGGCTCTAACGGTGCATCGTACCTTTAGTTGGTGGTGCAATTGGTGAATTGATCGGTAGGCGATCGATGGGTCACCGATCAACCCGTTGGGATCCTCTAGGGGTGGGATCCCATGTTAGGGCCTTACGCTGGGTTAATAGACCCAGAAGGATGGGAGTTGATTCTGGAAGGAGTTTCTAATAGTGCATCGTACCCTTAGTCGGTGGGGCGATCGGTGAATTGATCGGTAGGGTGATCGGTGGGTCACCGATCTACCCGTTGGGATCCCCAGCAATGAGATCCAGCGTTGGGGCCTTACGCCGGGTTAATAGACCCAGAGGGATGGGAGTTGATTAGGGAAGGTGGCTCTAAGGCTGAATCATACCCTTAGTCGGTGGGGCAATCGATGAATTGATCGGTAGGGAGATCAGTGGATCACTGATCAACCTGTTGGGATCCCCCGGAGGTGGGATCCCACATTGGGGCCTTACGCCGGGTTAATAGACCCGGAGGAGTCGGAGTTTTTGTCTCAGTAGGGTGGCTCTATGGGTGCATTGTACCCTTAGTCGGTGGAAAGATCGGTTAATTGATCGGTAGGGCAATCGGTGGGTCACCGATCAACCCATTGGGATCCCACAGGTGGGTTCCCATGTTGGGGCCTTACGCTGGGTTAATAAACCTAGAGGGATGGGAGTTTTTATCTCGTTATGGTAGCTCTAGGGGTGCATCATACCCTTAGTCGGTGGGGTGATCGATGAATTGATCGGTAGGGCAATTGGTGGGTCACCGATCAACCCGTTTAGATCCCCCGGGGGTGGGATCCATGTTGGAGCTTTATGCTGGGTTAATAGACCAGGAGGGATGAGAGTTGATTCAGGAAGGTGGCTCTAAGGGTGCATCGTACCCGTAGTCGGTGGGGCGATCGGTAGGGCGATCGGTGGGTCACCAATCAACCTGTTGGGATCCCTCGGGAGTGGGATCCCATGTTGGGGCCCTATGCTGGGTTCATAGACCTGGAGGGATAGGAGTTTTTGTCTAGATACGGTGGCTCTAGGGGAGTATCATACCCTTAGTCGGTAGGGCTATCGGTGAATTGAACGGTAGGGCTATCGGTGGGTCACCGATCAATCAATTGGTATCCCCCAGGGATGGGATCCCATGTTGGGGCCTTAAGCCGGGTTAATAGACCCGGATTGATTGGATTTTATTTGGGAAGATGGCTCTAAGGGTGCATCGTATCCTTATGCGGTGGGTCAATCGGTGACTTGATCAATAGGGCGATCGGTGGGTCACCGATCAACCCGTTGGAATCCCCTAAGGGTGGGGTCCTGTATTGAGCCTTATGCCGGGTTAATAGACCCAGAGGGATAGAAGTAGATTTGGGAAGGTGGCTCTAAGGGTGCATCATACCCTTAGTCGGTGGGGCAATCGGTGAATTGATCGGTAGGGCGATCGGTGGGTCACCGATCAACCTGTTGGAATCCCCCGGGTGTGGGATCCCGCGTTGGGGTCTTACACTGGGTTAATAGACCAGGAGGGATGGGAGTTTTGGTCTCAATAGGGTGGCTCTTGGGGTGCATCGTACCCTTAGTCGGTGGGGCGATCAGTGAATTGTTCGGTAGGGCGATCGGTGGGTCACCTATCAACCCGTTGGGATCCCCCGGGATGGGATCCTGTGTTGGGTCCTTACGTCGGGTTAATAAACCCAGAGAGATGGGTGTTTTTATCTTGGTAGGGTAGCTCAAGTGGTGCGTCATACCCTTAGTGGGTGGGGTGATTGGTGAATTGATCGGTAGGGCGATCGGTGGGTCACCGATCAACCCATTAGGATCCTCCGGGGGTGGGATCCTGTGTTGGGGCTTTATGCTAGGTTAACAGACCCAGAGGGATGGGAGTTGATTCTGGAAGATGGCTCTAAGGGTGCATCGTACCCTTAGACGGTGGGGCAATCGGTGAATTGATCGGTAGGGTGATCGGTGGGTCACCGATCAACCCATTAGGATTCCCCGGTGGTGGAATCCCACGTCGAAGCCTTACGCCAGGTTAATAGACTCGAAGGAATTAGAGTTTTTGTCTCGGTAGGATGGCTCTAGGGGCATGATCATAATCAGCATCATCATCACATCATCATCATCAGCATCATCATGATAATGATCATCGTCATGATCGTCATCATGATCATCATCAGCATCATCATGATAATGATCATCATCATCAAGGTCATCATCATCATGATCGTCGTCATCATCATCACGATCATTATGATCATGATCATCATGATCATCATCGTCATCATTATCATGATCATCACCATCACGATCATGATCATCTAATGGACATAATCATCATCATCATGATCATCATTATCATCGTGATCATGATCATCATCATCATCATCGTGATCATTATCATGATCATGATCATGATCATTATCATGATCATCATCTACATCATAACCATCATGATCATGATCATGATAATGATAATGATGATTATCATGACGATGATGATGATGACCATGATGATGATGATGATGATGATGACCATGATGATCATGATGATAATCATGATGTTGATGATGATGATGATGATCATCATGATCATCATGATCATGATGAAGAAGAAGATGATGATGATGATGATCGTGATGATGATTATGATGATGATCATGATGATGATGATTTTGATCATGATGAAGATGATTATGATGATGATCACAATGATGATGACCATGATGACGATGACCATGATGATGATGACCATAATGATGATGATCATGATCACGATGATGATGATAATGACGATGATGATGATCATTATTATGATCACGATCATGATGATGATGACGATCACGATGTTGATGGTGATGATCATGATGTTCATGATGATGATGATGATGATGGTCAGGATGATGGTGATGATGATCATGATGATAATGATGATGATCATGATGATCATGATGGTCATGATATGATGATGATCATGATGATGACCATGATGATGATGATCAATGATCATGATGATGATCGTGATGATGATCGTGATCATCATGATGATGATGATGATCATCATCATGATGAAGAAGATGATGATGATCATGATGATAATAATGATGATGAGGATGATGATGATTATAATGAAGTTGATCATTATGATGATCACGATGATGATTATGTTCATGATGATGATCATGATCGTGATGATGATGATCATGATCATAATGATCATGACGATGATGATGATGACGATCATGATGATGATGATCATGATGATGATGACCATGATGATGATGATCATGATCCTGATCATGATGATCATGATCATGATCGTAAGAAGATAATGATCATGATCATGATGACGATCGTGATTATGACGATGATGATGATCATCATCATGATTATATCTTGATGATAATCATGATGATGATGAAGATGATGCGATGATGATGATCATGATCATAATTATAATGATGATGATCCTGATCATGATCATGATCATGATGATGATGGTGATGATCATGATGATGATGATCATTATGATGATAATGATGATCATGATCATGATGATGATCATGATTCTGATGATGATGATCATCATCATCATATGATGATGATAATCATGATGATGATGATCATGATGATTGTGGTCATCATCATCATGATGATGATCATGATAATGATCATGACGATCATGATGATCATGATGATGAAGATGATCATGATCATGACGATCACGATGATTATGATGATGATCATCACGATCACAATGATCATGATGATAGTAATGATCGTGATGATGGTGATGATGATGATGATGACCATGATGATGACGACGATCATGATGATGATGATCATGATAGTGATGATGATGACCATGATGATGATGATGATGAACATGATCATGATCATGATAATGATAATGACGATGATAATGAAGATGATCATGATGATGATGATGATGATGATCACGATCATGATGATGATCATGACGATGATGATCATGATAACGATGATGAACATGATCATGATCACGATAATGATGATGATCATGAAGATGATCATGATGATGATGATGATGATGATGATGATGATCATGATGAAGACAATGATGATGATCGTGATCATGATGATCATAATCATGATGGTCATGATGAAGATGATGATCATGATCATGATGATGATTATGATCATGATGATCATGATGATGATCATGATGCTGATCATGATGATGATGAATATGATGATGATGATGATGATGATCATGAAAATGATCATGATGATGATGATCATGACGATGATGATGATGATGACCATGATGATGATGATCATGATGATGATGACCATGATGATGATGATCATGATCATGATCATGATGATCATGATGATGATTATAATGATCATGATGATGATCGTGATCATCATGATCATGATGATGATGATCATCATGATGAAGAAGATGATGATGATCATGATGATGATAATGATGATGAGGATGATGATGATTATAATGATGTTGATCATTATGATGATCACGACGATGATGATGATGACGATGATGATGATGACGATCATGATGATGATAATGATGATGACCATGATGATGATGATCATGATCCCGATCATGATCATGATCATGATGAAGATAATGATCATGATCATGATGATGATCGTGATTATGATGATGATGATCATCATCATCATAATCATGAACACGATGATAATCATGATGATGATGAAGATGATGCGATGATGATGATCATGATCATGATCATGATGAAGACAATGATGATGATCGTGATCATAATGATCATAATCATGATGGTCATGATGAAGATGATGATCATGATCATGATGATGATTATGATCATGATGATCATGATGATGATCATGATGCTGATCATGATGATGATGAATATGATGATGATGATGATGATGATCATGAAAATGATCATGATGATGATGATCATGATAACGATGATGAACATGATCATGATCACGATAATGATGATGATCATGAAGATGATCATGATGATGATGATGATGATGATGATGATGATCATGATGAAGACAATGATGATGATCGTGATCATGATGATCATAATCATGATGGTCATGATGAAGATGATGATCATGATCATGATGATGATTATGATCATGATGATCATGATGCTGATCATGATGATGATGAATATGATGATGATGATGATGATGATCATGAAAATGATCATGATGATGATGATCATGACGATGATGATGATGATGACCATGATGATGATGTTGATGATAATCATGGTCATGATATGATGATGATCATGATGATGATGACCATGATGATGATGATCATGATCATGATCATGATGATCATGATGATGATTATAATGATCATGATGATGATCGTGATCATCATGATCATGATGATGATGATCATCATGATGAAGAAGATGATGATGATCATGATGATGATAATGATGATGAGGATGATGATGATTATAATGATGTTGATCATTATGATGATCACGACGATGATGATGATGACGATGATGATGATGACGATCATGATGATGATAATGATGATGACCATGATGATGATGATCATGATCCCGATCATGATCATGATCATGATGAAGATAATGATCATGATCATGATGATGATCGTGATTATGATGATGATGATCATCATCATCATAATCATGATCATGATGATAATCATGATGATGATGAAGATGATGCGATGATGATGATCATGATCATGATCATGATGATGATGGTGATGATCATGATGATGATGATCATTATGATGATAATGATGATCATGATTATGATGATGATCATGATTCTGATGATGATGATCATCATGATCATATGATGATGATAATCATGATGATCATGATCATGATGATCATGATCATGATGATCATGATGATTGTGATCATCATCATCATGATGATGATCATGATAATGATCATGATGATCATGACAATAATGATCATCATGATCACGATGACCACGGTGATGATGATTATGATGATGATCACGATCACAATGATCATGATGATCGTCATGATAATGACAACGATGATCATGATCACAATAATGATGATGATCATGAAGAAAACAATGATGATGATGATGATCATGATCATGATCATGGTGGACATGATGGATGATCATGATCATGATGATGATTATGATCATGATGATCATGATGCTGATCATGATCATGATGGTCATGATGATGATGATGATAATGATGATCATGATGATCATGATGATGATGATGATGATCATGATCATGATGATCATGAAAATGATCATGATGATGATGATGATCGTGATGATGATGATGATGATCATGATGATGATGATGACCATGATGATGATGTTGATGATGATCATGATGATGATCATGAAGATGATGATGATGATGATGATGACGATAATCATGATGAAGATGGTGATGATGATCGTGATGATGATTATGATGATGATGATCATGACGATGATGATGTTGATCGTGATGATGATCATGATCATGATGAAGATTATGATGCTGATGATCATGATGATGATGACCATGATGATGATGATCATGATGATGATGACCATGATGATGATGATCGTGATCCCTATCATGATGATCATGATGATGATTATAATGAAGATAATGATCATGATCATGATGACGATCGTGATTATGATGATGATCATTATCATCATCATGATCATGATCTTGATGATAATCATGATGATGATGAATATGATGCGATGATGAAGATGATCATGATCATGATCATAATTATAATGATGATGATCCTTATCATGATCATGATCATGATGATGATGGTGATGATCATGATAATGATGATCATTATGATGATAATGATGATCATGTTCATGATGATGATCATGATTCTGATGATGATCATGATCATGATCATATGATGATGATAATCATGATGATGATGATCATGATGATTGTGGTCATCATCATCATCATGATGATCATGATAATGATCATGACGATCATGATGATCATGATCATGATGATCATCATGATCATGACCATGATGATGATGATGATGATCATCATGATGATCATGATGAAGACAATTATGATGATCGTGATCATGATGATCATGATCATGATCATGATCATGATGGTCATGATCATGATGATGTTTATGATCATGATGATCATGATGATGATCATGATGCTGATCATGATCATGATGGTAATGATGATGATGAATATGATGATGATCATGATGATGATGATGATGATGATCATCATCATGAAAATGATCATGATGATGATGATCATGATGATGATGATCATGACGATGATGATGATGATGACCATGATGATGATGTTGATGATGATCATGGTCATGATATGATGATGATCATGATGATGATGACCATGATGATGATGATCATGATCATGATCATGATCATGATGATCATGATGATGATTATAATGATCATGATGATGATCGTGATCATCATGATCATGATGATGATCATCATGATGAAGAAGATTATGATGATCACGACGATGATGATGATGACGATGATGATGATGATGATCATGATGATGATAATGATGATGACCATGATGATGATGATCATGATCCTGATCATGATCATGATCATGATGAGGATATTGATCATGATCATGATGACGATCGTGATTATGATGATGATGATCATCATCATCATGATCATGATCATGATGATAATCATGATGATGATGAAGATGATGCGATGATGATGATGATCGTGATCATGATCATTATCATGATAATGATGATCATTATGATGATAATGATGATCATGATCATGATGATGATCATGATTCTGATGATGATGATCATCATGATCATGATGATGATGATCATTATGATGATAATGATGATCATGATCATGATGATGATCATGATTCTGATGATGATGATCATCATGATCATATGATGATGATAATCATGATGATGATGATCATGATGATTGTGATCATCATCATCATGATGATGATCATGATAATGATCATGACGATCATGATAATCATGATGATGATGATGATCATGATCAAGACAATCATGATGATCATGATGATGATGATCATCATCATCATGATGATCACGGTGATGATGATTATGGTGATGATCACGATCACAATGATCATGATGATAGTCATGATAATGACAACGATGATCATGATCACGATAATGATGATGATCATGAAGAAGACAATGATAATGATGATGATCATGATCATGATGGTCATGATGGATGATCATGATCATGATGATGATTATGATCATGATGATCATGATGCTGATCATGATCATGATGGTCATGATGATGATGATGATGATCATGATGATGATGATCATCATCATTATCATGATGATTATAAAAATGATGATGATGATGATGATGATGATCGTGATGATGATGATGATCATGATGATGATGATGATGACCATGATGATGATGTTGATGATGATCATGATGATAATCATGATGAAGATCATGAAGATGAAGATGATGATGATGATGATGATAATCATGATGAAGATGATGATGATGATTATGATGATGATGATCATGACGATGATGATGTTGATCGTGATGATGATCATGATCTTGATGAAGATTATGATGCTGATCATGATGATGATGACAATGACGATGATGATCTTGATCATATGATGATGATAATTATGATGATGATGATCATGATGATGATTATCATGATGATGATCATGACGATCATGATGATGAAGATCATGATGATGATCATGATGATGATCATGGTGATGATGATGATGATCATGATCACGATGATCACGATCATGATTATTATGATGATGATGATGATTATGATCACGATCATGATGATGATGATGATGATCATGATGATGATGATAGGACTATGTAATATTATAAAAGGTAAATGAAAATAAAGAAAAGGGGACAGAAGATAAAGATGTTGTGGGAATGGCAAAGAGAAAAAGAGCCACAAGTCGGCCCAAAAAAGCTCTTGTAAAAAGCATTAAAGAAATAGAGCTAATCTAAAAATAACTTTTTTTTTCTTAGGAAGCTTGCTCCAATATTGGTTAGTTGTGGCATCCCAATGATCTAAAGGTCAAATCTGTTGCATTGCTATTTAGGAATATGTAATCGGTTTAATATGATGATGATCATGATGATGATAATGATAATGATGATCATTACGACGATCATCATCAAGATCGTCATCATGATCATCATCATGACGATGATCATCATGATGAAGAAGATGATGATGATGATCATGATGATGATGATGATGATGATAATGATGTTGATCATGATGATAATCACGATCATGATGATCATGATGATGATCATGATGATGATGATTATGGCCATTATCATGATCATGATCGCGATGGTGATGATCATGATGATGATGACGATGATGATCATGATGATCATGATCATAATAATCATGATGATGATGATGACGATCATGATGATGATAACCGTGATGATGATGATCATTATCATGATGATGATAATCATGACGATGATGATAATGATGATGCTTATGATGAACATGATGATGATGATAATGTGATGAAGATGATGATGACGATGATGATGATCATGTTGATGATGATGATCATGATCATAATGATAATGATGATGATCATGATCATGATCATGATGATGATGGTGATGATCATGATGATGATGATCACGATGATGATCATTATGATGATGATGATCATAATCATGATTATGATGTGATCACGATGATGATCATTATGATGATGATGAAGATGATCATGATCATATGATGATGATAATCATGATGATGATGATGATCATGACGATCATGATGATCATGATGATGATGATCCTGATGAAGCTCATAACGATCATGATCATGATGATAATGATCATGATAATGATGATGATGATCATCATGATCATGATGATTACGATGATGATCACGATCACAATGATGATGATGATCATGATGATGATGACGATCATGATGATGATGATCTGGATCACGATGATCATGAAGATGATGATGTTCATGATCCTGATCATGATGAAGATAATGATCATGATCATGATGATGATCGTGATTATGATGATCATGATAATGATGATTATGATGATCATAATGATCATGATGGTCATGATAAAGATGATGATCATGATCATGATGGTCATGATGAAGATGCTGATCATGATCATGATCATGAAGATCATGATGATGATCACGATGATGATCATGATCATGATGGTTATGATGTAGATGATGATGATGATCATGATGATGATGATCATGATGATGATGACCATGATGATGATGATCATGACCATGATCATGATGATAATGATGATGCTGATGATGATCATTATGATAAACATGACGATGATGATGATGATAATGATGATGATCATGATGATGATGATCATGATGATGATCATGATGATGATGGTGATAACCATGATGATGATGATCACGATGATGATCATTATGATGATGATCATGATCATGATGATGATCATGATTATGATGATAATGATGATCTTGATCATGATTGCGATCATGATGATGATCAAGATCTTGATGATGATGATGACCATGATGATGATTATCATGATCATATGATGATGATAATCATGATGATTATGATCATGATCATATGATGATGATAATCATGATGATTATGATGATGATCATGATAATGATGATGATGATGATGATGATGATGATGATCATGATGATGATGATGGTCTTGATGATGATCATGATCATGATCATGATGAAGATGATGATGATGATCGTGATGATGATTATGATGATGATCATGATGATAATGATGCTTATCATGATGTTGATAATGATCTTGATAATGATTATCATGATGATGATGACCATGATGATGATGATCATGATAGTGATGATGATGATGATGATGATGACCATGATGATGATGATCATGATAGTGATGATGATGGTAATGACCTTGATGATGATGATGATGATGATGATGATGATGATGATAATAATGATGATGAAGATGATGATCATGATGGTCACGATGATTATGATGATGATGATCATGATTATGATGACCATGATGATGATGATGATGAAGATGATAATCACGATGATGATGATCATGATGATGCTAATGATGATGATGATCATGATGATGATGATGATGATGATCATGACGATGATGATGTTGATCATGATGATAATGATAATGATGATGGTGATGATGATGATGATGATAATGATGATCATGATGATCATCATGATCATGATGATCATCATCATCATGATCATTACGATCATAATGATGATGATGATCATGATGATGATCATAAAGATGATCATGATGATGATCATGATGACGATAACGATGATCATGTTGATGATCATGATGATGATCATTATGATGACGATGATGATGAAAACGATGATCATGATCATGATGATCACGATGATGATGATTATCATGACCATGACGATGATGATCTTGATGATGAAAATGATGATAATAATGATGATAATGATGATAATAATGATGATCATGATCATGATCATGATCATTATGATGTTGATGATGATCATGATGATGATGATGATGATGACCATGACGATGATGATCATGATCATATGATAATCTTGAAGATCATGAAGATGATGATGATGATGATGATCATGATGTTAATCATGATGATGATCACGATCATGATGATCATGATGATGATGATAATGATGATGATATGATGATGATGATGATGATGATGATCATGATGATCATGATCATGATTATGATGATAATGATGATCTTGATCATGATCACGATCATGATGATGATCAAGATCTTAATGATGATAATGACCATGATGATGATGATCATGATCATATGATGATGATAATCATGATGATGATGATCATGATGAATATGATCATGATCATATGATGATGATAATCATGATGATTATGATGATGATGATGATCATGATAATGATAATGATGAAATGATGATGATGATCATAATGATAATGTTAATGATGATGATCATGACAATGATGATGATGATGATGATGATGATGATCATTATCATGATGATCATGATGATGATGATGATGATGATCATGATCATGATCATGATGATCACGATGATTACGATGATGACAATTATGATGATGATGATCATGATTATGATGATCATGATGATGATGATGATGAAAATGATAATCACGATGATGATGATCATGATGATGATAATGATGATGATCATGATGATGATGATGATGATGATCATGTTGATGATCATGACGATAATAATGATAATTATGATGATGATCATGTTCATAATGATGACGATTATGATGATGATCATGATCATTATCATGATGATGATGAAGATCATGATCATAATGATAATGATAAGTGTGATGATAATGATGATGATGATGACATTGATGATGGTGATGATCATGATGATTATCATGATCATTATGATCATAATGATGATGATGATCATGAAGATGATCATGATGATGATGATCATGATGACGATGACAATGATCACGTTGATAATCATGTTCATGATGATCATTATGATGATGATGATGATGATGATAATGATGAAAACGATGATAATGATCATGATGATCACGATGATGATGATTATATGACCATGACGATGATGATCTTGATGATGACAATGATGATAATAATGATGATAATGATGATAATAATGATGACCATGATCATGATGATGATCATGATGACGATGATGATGATCATGCTGATGATGATGACCATGATGATGATGATCATGATCATATGATGATGATAATCATGATGATGATCATGATCTTGATGATGATGATGAGATGATCATGATCGTGATGATGATGATGATCGTCATCATCATGATGATCATGATGACGATGCTCATGATGATGATGATCATGATGATGACGATGATGATGATGATCATTATGATGATCATGATGATCATTATGATGATGATGACTATGATGATAATGATGATCATGATGACGATGACCATGATGACGATCATGATGATCATGATGATGATGATAATCATGATCATCATCATGATGATCATGATCATGATGATAATCTTGATGATCATGAAGATGATGATGACAATAATGATCATGATGTTAGTCATGATGATGATCACGATCATGATGATCATGATGATCATGATGATGATCATGATATTGAAGATGACGATGATGATGATGATGATAATAATGATGACGATGATGATGATAATGATGATCTTGATCATGAACTCGATAATGATGATGATCAAGATCTTGGTGATGATGATCATGATCATATGATGATGATAATCGTGATGATGATGATCATGATCATGATGATTATGATGATGATGATGATCATAATGATGATGATGATTATCATGATGATGATGACCATGATGATGATGATCATGATCATGATGATGAAAATCATGATGATGATGATCATAATCATGATGATGATGACCATGATGAAGATCATGATGATGATAATGATGATTATCATGATGATGATAATGATGCTTATGATGATCATGATGATGATCATGATGATGATGATGATGATGTGACGATAATGATGATGAAGATCATGATCATAATGATTATGATGATGATCATGATGATGATGATGATGATGATCATGATGATCATGATGATGATCATCATCATGATCATGATCATCATCATGATTATGATGATCATGATGATGATCATGATCATGATAATCATGATGATAATGATGATGACCATGATGATGATGATCATGATCATAATGATCATGATGATGATAATGACAATCATGATGATGATGACCGTGATGATGATGATGATCATGTTGATGATGATGATCATGATCATAATGATAATGATGATGATCATGATCATAATGATGATTATCATGATGATGATGGTGATGATCATGATGATGATGATCACAATGATGATCATGATGATGATGATCACAATGATGATCATTATGATGATGATGATAATCATAATCATGATCATTATTATGATGTGATCACGATGATGATCATTATGATGATGATGATCATGATCATGATCATGATTATGATGATAATGTTGATCTTGATCATGATTATTATCATGATGAAGATGATTACCATGATGATGATGATGATGATCATATGATGATGGTAATCATGATGATGATGATCATATGATGATGGTAATCATGATGATGATGATCATGATCATCATGATGATGATGATGATGATCATGATGATGATGACGATTATGATCATGACGATAATGATCATGATAATGATGATCATGATCATGATGATCACGATCATGATGATCACGATCACAATGAACATGATCGTGATGATGGTGATGAGAATCATGATGAAGATGATGATGATGACCATAATGATGATGACGATCATGATGATGATGATTTGGATCACGATGATGATGATGATGATCATGAAGATTATCATGAAGATGATCATGATCACGATGATGATGATCATGATCGTGATAATTATGATCATGATCCTGAACATGATGATCATGATCATGATCATGATGAAGATAATAATTCTAATCATGATGATGATCGTGATTATGGCGATGATGATGATGATGATGATCATGATGGTAATGATGAAGATGATGATCATGATCATGACGGTCATGATGAAGATGCTGATCATGATCATGATCATGAAGATCATGATGACGATGATCATGATGATGATCATGACGATGATCATGATCACGATTATTTGATTATGTGCTGTAATCAGGAGATAGTCGCTTGTTTTGATTAGGATTTGAATAATTTTAATATTTGTGATAATCCTATGATAATGATCGTTGCCACAAACCATGTGATAGGGGTTTGTATATGTCTATATTTTCCATCCTATGTGCTTTGAATATTATTCTGGAAGTACATTGATTCCACCCACACACCGCTGTACACTACGATTGCGATGGGATATACGACGAGCTACATCGACCGGTGGCTGGACGGTGGGAGACAGCATAAGGCGGCGATGCTATCAGGCGAATTCACGATGTCTTACAGCGCAGTGGGCCAGTGATCTGGATGGCGTCTGAAGGAGAAGCCCTCCGAGCGCGTCATCTGCCACCGAGTGTGATTTCAGGACACTCTGGATGAGTTCTTTGTCAGCGAGCGGCTGGAGAGGTTGAATGCAGGCGTGCCTTCGCCGGTGTCTTCCTGGCAACTTCACGGCGAAAGGCTGTGTCAGAGTAGGGCGCGCTGACGGATATTCGATCGAATCAGGAGGGATCCGTTAGAGTTCAACCCGATTCTGGTCGGATCGGAACTGATCGGTGACGCGCGACAGCACTGTTGAGGAAAGCGACGGAGCGAGCTTCTGGATTGCCATCGCTCGACTGCATGACGGTGGCGCTGGATTGGGCTGTGGCAGATCGGCAATCTGGGTGGATCGGACCCCCTGTATGATCAGATTTGTGTAGTTCCAAGCAAGACTTGTCTAGTCTTCGACGAACGATGCCGCTCGAGGCTTACTGTCGGCCGAAGCGGTGATGGCAGAGGGCGGCGGAAGCTGGTCACGGCTGGGTCAGTTCTTCCGATCGAAATGATGACTGGCCAGTGGCGTGGATTCTCCTGGCGGCGCTGCGTATGGATGGCCCAGGCGGCTGGGCTCTGGTCGCGGTGTGTGTTATGGCTGGTGAATAATCGGCACCGGTGGAAGCTTCGCGGTCGATTTCTTGTTGCTGCTGGCTGGTGAAGGAGAACGCGGCTCCGGCGGGTCTTTCTCGCGATGGCTGGCGGATGGTCTCAGGCGGCTGCCGGCGCGTTCCAGGCGGCTGCCGGCGAGACTCCATTGGGCTTAGCCGCTGAGGCACGTCGCGTCGGTAATGGCTGGCGTTTTGTTTGCGGCAGGCGAGTAGGTAGCGGCTGGTGTGTTTCTAGGGCAGCAGCTGTGTGTGGGCTTCTATTTTGGGCCTAGGTTGCTGGGCCCTATTTTCATATAGGCTGCAGGGCTATTTTATTGTTGGATAATTGGGCTTAATTCTATTTTTTTTTGTTTTGGGCCTGCTGGGTTATTCAGCTGATGCTGGGCCTTTATTCTCTAATTTGGTTTTGGGCTAATGGCCCAATTTTTATTGGAGTGTTGATGGGCCTATTTATTATTGGATGTTTGGCCCAATTCAGTAATAAATAAAAGGCTGCTCATTTTTTAATTTGGTTTTGGGCTGTTGGACCCAAATTTTATTAAAATGGAAATGGGCTGCTGGGCAATATTTACTGCTGGATTTAATTAATTGTGGGGTTGATGTTGGGCCAGGTTAAATATTGGGCTAGGCCTTAATGCAGAAATTGGCAAGATAAATGGGCTTAATTATTTTAATAATGGGCTGCTCATTTTATGCTAATAATGTTTGGGTCAGCTGGGCCTATTTAATTGATCCAACATTTTATTCAATTAATTAATATTATATAACTGATTTAATTGTATTAACTAGACAATTAATTGTTATATATGAAAGGCATGTTCTATGTGATTTATTTATTTAAATTGCTGTTAATAGAAGCATGTTTAGGATGTATATTTTATTTTTGAATATTATATACATGTTATAAACCCTCGGTGTTAAATAACTAAGTGGGAGAGGGGATTGGTAATTAATTCCCGCGGCCTCCATTATTGGTTTGTAAGTGATGTGAGTAAACTTGCGTGTTGGCAATAGGCCTTCCTCCCTAACGGATGAGTTTATTCACGGATCACTGGTACAGACTTCATTAAATAATTATTGTTTGTAATGTGGCACATAAACTTGCGTGTTGGCAATAGGCCTTCCTCCCTAACGGATGAGTTTTTGTGCGGTTCACTAGTACAAACTTATAATTGATGATTGTAGGAAGCTATCCGAGCGCATGTGTACTACTCCAACTGTAAGGCACACAAGCTCGCGCAGTGGACTTGGAATCAAATAATGGTGTACACTTAGGTGTAAATAATTAGTATCCTCCCCAACGGAGTCACTGCTATTATTTGCATGGCTAAAGAGGAATCGACTATTAATTATTTTGTCATAATGTTAGGTTGACAAATGAAATTAATGGGTAAAACCTTCTCTTGTAAATGTTTGGGTTTGTAAACGTCCACACTAACGTGGCTTGCAGACTTACGGTGCTTGAGATGTCGGTGAATTTATATTTTATATTATTTTGAGGGAACCAATATAAATGAATAAATTCGAAGATTTGAACGGTAAATTTATTAGTGATTCTCTGAATTTTGAATGGTCTAATTTCACTAATTGTTAACTAAAAGAAATAATATTTACTTATCCAAATTAGATGATTAGAAAAGAATCTTGTTTTTGAATTTACTGCTTAACAAAATACAAATGTGTTCTCACATAGGACGTCTCATGATACCTATTAAAGTCTCTAGTGAAGAGATGAGAGGTTCATAGAAATATAATGGTCTCATGTAACTCTTCGGATACTTGAGTAAATTAAAAGGCAGAAGATCATGGTAGAATTGATGAATGAATTGGAAAAGCTTGGAAACGAAATTGAAAGGGAAACCTAGATCAATTTTAATTCTCCATAATTGTCTAGGTGTTTTGAGTAAGTTCCACCTGAATTACAAGAGGATGTATATGGTGGGAAACTTCTGACAAAACATGTGGCAAAGGAAAGCCATTTTCATCATAATGTGAACAATTTTAATATCTTATTTACCAATGGTTTAATCATGATTAGTGATGGCATCTACTGACTCGAACTGAGTAGATACTGGAATCACTAAATTTTTATCACTGAGTAAGAATAAGATTGTTAAGACATGGGTAAAACTACAAAGGTATTGGCTATTGCAGTGGGAGTTGTTTATTTATCTCATTATAAAAATAAACGATTGATTATGAGAAATTGTCTTTACGTACGTTTCATAGAAAGAATTTGATTTCGGTTTCTATGCATTAACAGATGGATACTTCATTTCATTTAAATGACATGGTCATAGCAATGAGGAATGAGGATATAATCCGTTAAAGTACGTTGGTGGATAATATGTAAACTCTTGAATCATGTACATCCCACAGACGCAATAAATAGTAATTAAATAATGCATCTTCTAATATTAGTAAGAGAAAGGGACCTTCAAAGATTAACTAAACATACATTTGGCATCTAAGATTAGTTCATTTTACTTGAGTAGGATTCAAAAGTTGATAGCCGATAGATCGTAAGGTTTATCTGAAGTGGAAACTATCGAACTTGCGAATCTTGCTTGGAAGTAAAAATGATTAACTGCCTTTTCAAGGCTGTGGGGTATAGAGCCAAAGACATATATGTTGGAATTAGTTCATTCTGATTCAAACGAACCTAACATTATCCAGGCGAGAGGTGGTTATGAATATTCTAAGGTTATTCTGGAAACCGATATATTTATTTGATGCACTGCTTGTCTAGGTTCTTGGATTATTTCAAGAATTGTAAGGCTGGTATAGTGAAGCGTCATGGAAAATATATCATATCATTACGATTCAATTGTGATGATGAAAACCTCTTAGGATAGTTAGGAACTAATAATCAGAAGTTGAGATTAAATCTCAAGTTGACTACTCCGGGCATGCCCCAGCTGAATGGTGTGGTGGGTAGAAGGTATAAGGCTCTTATGGTTATGATTAGATAGATGATGAATTATTTGGAATAATTAAATTTATTTTATGGATATGCCCTAGATACAGTAATTCGTGAAACATTTGTCTGTATATGGGATATCCTAGAAAAATGGAGGGTGATTTATTTAGTCCAAAAGATCGATGGGTAATTATTAACACAAACACCAGATTTTTTGGAAAAGGACTATGTAATAAATCACAAACCCATGTATGAGTTCTTCTATAGGAAGTGAGAGGAAAACACAAAGTTAAAGTACCAAGTGTACAAGAGGATATGCCACAAGGTAAACTGCAACGCGTGTCACGTCTGATACACAATTACATGTAGTGCCTTGTCATAGTGGGAGGGTTGTATGTCAACCCATAAAATATATGTTTTGGGAGAGTCGTGAGACTTGATCCCTAGTAAACATGGTATTGTCCCACGGATACGACGTAGAACTACAAGATTAAAATGCGGAATCTTAGTAAGTTGAAATGGATGTTGAAATTAGAATCTACGGATTCTAAATTAAGTCTAGAGCTTATACGATCACTAAAATGGTGTAAAAGTCATTGCAGTGGTCATAGGAAATAAAAGAGGGTCATACGGAAAGGTGAAAACCTTGGAAGCAAAGCTTGTTGCGAAAAGGTGTACTCAGAAAGAAATGGTTCGATTATGAGGAAACATGTTCACTGGTAGCTATGCTAATGTTGATCCGGATTCTTTTATATATTGCTGCTCATATTGAAATATGAGGAACATCAAATAGATGTCAAGACAGATTTCCTGATTGGAAGTCTTGAGGAAAACATCTATGTGAAGCAACCAGAGTAATTCATTGCAAAGTACCAATAGCATTTTGAAAGTAAGCTTAAAAGTGTCCAGCGATGGACTAAAGCAAGCTTTGAGATCGTGAAGCATCTGTTTTGATTAGGTAATCCAGTAGCATGGATTTAAATCAATGAGCGGATGAGTCTTGTGTGTTGTAAAGAGTGACGGAAACGTGGTGGTGTTTTTTATACTATACGTAGATAGTATCTTGCTCATTAGAGACAATGAAAGAGTATTATCGAGCGTATGGGTACGTTTAATAAAGCGGTAGAGATGAAGGACTTAAGAAAGGCAAAATATATCCTTTTGATCACGGCAATACGGATCACAAGAAAGGATGTTATGCTTATCTCAAGTTTCATAAAATGATACAGTCCATACTCGTTTAGCATATGGATTTATCTTAGTGATTGTATCTTAAGACACAAAAAGTAGATAAAGAAGATGAAAGCGGTTCCTTATACTTCGGCAAATAAGGAAGCTTAATCTAAGGAATGCTATAAACGAAGTTGGATATCTGTTTTGCTAGATGCATAAACAGTGGGTATCAACGTAACCCGGAACAAGAATGATGAACTGTGGTAAGATATATATGAAGTGCCTGAGAAGGACTGGAACATATATAGACTTACTGAGCAGATTCACTGCTTCTTGTGGATTACGTGGATTCAGATTTTTTAGTCAGATTGGACGGTAGTAAATTCTCCTCAAAGGTTATGTGTTTAATCTTAAGAAGTAGAGTCATAATGTGGAGTAGTGTTATATAGAAATATATTTCAGGCTCCGGACTCCATCATGGAATGATGATAAATTGGAGCCTATGAGGCAGCCAATGTATCTATATGACTCTAGAGACTTCATGATGGACTTTGAAGTGTTTCTAAGTTTGCCCAAGGTAATCACAATTTACATTGATGATATTGGTGCAGTTGCAAGCTTGAAGAAATCACAAGTCCATAAGGCAATTAAACACATGGAGCGCGAGTACCACCTATTACGAGAAATCGTATGATGAGGGGAAGGTTGTTGTCGCCTAGATTGCATCAGAAGATGACCTAGTAAATCTATTTACAAGGACCTTAAGGCGAGAGCTTTTAATGGTCGTGTAGTGGGAGTAGGAATCAGATGTATGGCAAAAGACATGACAGCATAGTCTTTTAGTATAAGTGGGAGATTATTGGATTGTATACTAAAAGTCTAGCTTTAGTATGAACAATGTTATAACAATATTTGAAATGAGAATCATATGATCAAATGATTGCATCTTATAATTTATTTTATATGCATGATGCAATAGTCCATTTACTTTATACTGTAGATAATATATTGTGCGACAACACACGGAAGATCATATTATCGGTTTTCTTATAAAGTATAGACAGATGCTCACAATCGAGATAGACGGGGACTCTCTATCGGTATGGTTGTAGTGTGATTTGGTATTAGTTTGTCTTGACTATAAAATCACATTAGTATGCTTTGTGCATATTGAGTATGATGAACATGATCATGACCATGATAATGATAATGACGACGATAATCATGATCACGATAATGATGATGATCATGAAGATGATCATGATGATGATGATGATCATGATGATGATGATGATGATGAAGACAATGATGATGATCGTGATCATGATGATCATGATCATGATCATGATGATCATGATGAAGATGATGATCATGATCATGATGATGATTATGATCATGATGATCATGATGATGATCATGATGCTGATCATGATCATGATGGTCATGATGATGATGAATATGATGATGATCATGATGATGATGATGATGATGATCATGATCATGATCATGATGATGATCATGAAAATGATCATGATGATGATGATGATCGATGATGATCATGATGATGATGATGATGACCATGATGATGATGTTGATGATGATCATGGTCATGATATGATGATGATCATGATGATGATGACCAAGATGATGATGATCATGATCATGATCATGATGATCATGATGATGATTATAATGACCATGATGATGATCGTGATCATCATGATCATGATGATGATGATCATCATGATGAAGAAGATGATGATGATAATGATGATGATTATAATGATGTTGATCATTATTATGATCACGATGATGATGATGATCATGAAGATGATCATGATCGTGATAATGACGATCATGATCATAATGATCATGACGATGATGATGATGATGATGATCATGATGATGATGACCATGATTATGATCATGATCCTGATCTTGATGATCATGATGAAGATAATGATCATGATCATGATGATGATCTTGATTATGATGATGATGCGATGATGATGATGATGATGATCATGATCATAATGATAATGATGATGTTCATGATCATGATCATGATGATGATGGTGATGATCATGATGATGATGATCATTATGATGATAATGATGATCAAGATCATGATGATGATCATGATTCTGATGATCATGATCATCATGATCATATGATGATGATAATCATAATGATGATGATCATGATGATTGTGATCATCATAATCATGATGATGATCATGATAATGATCATGACGATCATGATGATCATGATGATGATGATGATGATGATCATGACAATCATGGTGATCATGATGATGATGATCATGATGATCATGATGATCACGATGATGATGATTATGATGATGATCACGATCATAATGATCATGATGGTAGTCATGATCGTGATGATGGTAATGATGATGACCATGATAATGATGACGATCATGATGATGATAATGATCAAGATAGTGATGATGATGACCATGATGATGATGATGATGAACATGATCATGATGATGATAATGATAATGACAACGATGATCATGATCACAATAATGATGATGATGATGATGATGATCATGATCATGATGATCGTGATGAAGACAATGATGATGATCGTGATCATGATGATCATGATCACGATCATGATCATGATCATGATGGTCATGATGAAGATGATGATCATGATCATGATGATGATGATGATGATGATGATGATCATGATCATGATGATCATGAAAATGATGATGATGATGATGATGATCGTGATGACGATGATGATCATGATGATGATGATGATGATAATCATGATTATGATCATGAAGATGATGATGATGATGATAATCATGATGAAGATAGTAATGATGATCGTGATCATTGTGATCATGATCATCAACATAATCATCATCATCGTGATCATCATGATCATGATGATCATCATCATCATGATCATCAAGATCGTCATGATCATGATGATGATGATCACAATCATCATGATCATCATCATCATGATTATCATCATCATATGATCCTGATGATCATCATCATCAGAATCATGATCATCATCATGATCTTGATCATCATTATCGTCATAATGATCATCATCATGATCATCACCATCATCATCATGATCATGATCATGATCATGATCATCATCATTATCATTATGATTATGATCATGAACATCATCATCATCGCATCATCATCATAATCACGATCGTCATCATGATCATGATCATTATCTTCATCATGATCATGATCATGATCATCAAGATCAGGATCATGATCATCATCATGGTCATCATCATCATGATCATCATCATCATGATCATCATCATATCATGACCATGATCATAATCAACATCATCATCATGGTCATCATCGTCATGATCATCATCGAGATCATCATCATTATCATCATCATGATCATTTTCATGATCATCATCATGATCATGATCATCATCATCATCATCATCATCATCATCATCATCATATTCATCATCATCATGACCATCATGATCATGATTAGCATCATGATCATCATCATGATCATCATGATCATAATCATCATCATGATCATGATCATCATCTTCATCATGACCATCATGATCATGATCATGATCATCATGATCACGATCATCATCATTGTCTTCATCATCATCATTATCATGATCATCATCATCATCATCATCATGATCACCTTCATGATCATCATCATTATCGTGATCATGATTATCGTCGTCAATATCATTATCATGATCATGATCATGTTCATCATCATCATCATCATGGTCATCATCATCACTATCATGATCATCATCATCATCATGATCGTCGTCATCATCATGATCATCATCATCATCATCACCATCATCACGATCATGACTATTATCATGATCATTGTGATCGTGATCATCATCATCATCATGATTATCATCATCATGATCATGATGATCATCATCATCATGATCATCATGATCATCATGATGATCATGATCATCATTATCATCATAATGATCATCATCATCATGATCATCACCATCATCATCATGATCATGATCATGATCAGGATCACCATCATTATGATCATGATCATGATCATCATCGCATCATCTTCATCATCATCATGATTATCATCAAGATCATGATCATTATAATGACCATCATCATCATCATAATCACGATCGTCACCATGATCATGATCATTATCTTCATTATGATCATGATCATGATCATCATGATCCGGATCATGATCATGATCATGATCATTATGATCAGGATCATGATAATCTTCATTATGGTCATCGTTATCATGATCATCATCATCATGATCGTCATCATCATCATCGTCATGATCATTATGATCATGATCATCATCATCACGATCATGATCATCGTCATGAACATAATCATCATCGTGATCATCGTAATGATTAACATCATTATAATCATCATCATCCTCATCATCATCATCATCATCATGATCATCACCATCTTCTTCATCATGATGATCATCATCATCATGATCATGATGATCACGATCATCATCATGATCATTGATCATCATCATCATGGTCATCATCATATCATG
>CM042975.1:33964249-33966112 GCA_023678885.1 Pogostemon cablin
TGATCATCATCATCATCATCATGATCATCTTCGTGATCATCATCATGATCATCTTCATGATCACCATCATCATGATCATCATGATCATCATCATCATGATCATCATCATGATCGTCATTATCATTATCATGATCATCATGATCATCATCTTGATCATCATCATGATAGTGATCATTATTATCATTGTCATCATCATTATTATCATGGTCATCATCATCATGATCATAACAATCATCACAATCATCATCATCATCATCATCATCATCATCATCATCACGATCATCATGATCAGCATCGTCATGATCATCACCATCATCATCATCATGATCATCATCATCACGATCATCATGATCATCATCTTCATCATCATCATGATCATTACCATCACGATCATGATCATCATAATGGACATAATCATCATCATCATGATCATCATGATCGTGATTATCATCATGATCAACATCATTATCATCATCATCATCATCATCTTCTTCATCATGATGATCATCATCATCATCATGATCATGATCGTCATCATGATGATCTCGATCATCATCAAGATCGTCATCATGATCATCCTCATGATCATCATCGTAATGATCATCATTATCATTATCATCATCATGATCATCATAAAAATTAAAACGATTACACGTTCCCAAATAGCAAAGCAACATATTCGACATTTAGATCATTGGGATGCCACAACTAACCAATATTGGAGCAAGCTTCCTAAGAAAAAAAAGTTATTTTTATATTAGCTCTATTTCTTTAATGCTTTTTGCAAGAGCTTTTTTGGGCCGACTTGTGGCTCTTTTTCTCTTTGCCATTCCCACAATATCTTTATCTTCTGTCCCCTTTTCTTTATTGTCATTTACCTTTTATAATATTACATAGTTCGATCATCATCATCATGATCATCATCATCATCATCATGATCATCATCGTGATCATCATGATCATCATCATGATCGTGATCATAATCATCATCATCATCATAATAATCATGATCGTGATCATCGTGAACATGATCATCATCATCATCACCATGATCATCATCATGATTATCATCATCATATGACCACAATCATCATCGTCATTATCATCATAATCATCATCATGATCATCATCATGATCAACATCATAATCTTCATCAAGATCATGATCATCATCACGATCAACATCATCATCGTCATGATCATCATCATCATCATAATCATCATCACGATCATCATCACGATCTTCATCATGATTATCATCATCATCATCTTCATGATCATCATCATTATCATCATCAACATCATCATCATCATGGTCATCATCATCATCATCACGATCATCATCATCATCATCATGATCATTTTCATGATCATCATGATCATGATCATCATCATCATCATGATCATCATGATCATCATGATCATCATCATCATCATGACCATCATGATCATGAACAGCATCATGATCATCATGATCATAATCATCATCATGATCATGATCATCATCTTCATCATGACCATCATGATCATGATCATCATGATCACGATCATCATCATTGTCTTCATCACGATCATCATGATCATGATCATCATCATCATCATAATGATCATCTTCATGATCACCATTATTATCGTGATCATGATCATCGTTGTCATTATCATTATCATGATCATGATCATGTTCATCATCATCATCATCATGGTCATCATCATCACAATCATGATCATCATCATCATCATGATCGTCATCATCATCATGGTCATCATCATCATAATTACCATCATCACGATCATGACTATCATCATGATCATTGTGATCGTGATCATCGTCATAATCATCATCATCGTGATCATCATGATCATG